>JAMKCH010010854.1:0-28266 GCA_023653785.1 Ophioderma brevispina
TCTATTAAGCTCCTATGTTGATCTTTCAATACCTTTCAATAAAGTAAGAGCTGGTCCAAGACAGGCAGTGAATTTAGTTTAATAATCTCTTAACCAATATTACCCGATTCAGAATCATTAAATAACAACTTTTCGTTCATTTGGGCTTCTTACTGTTGCGGATGTGATAAGAACCATGATAAAATATGGAATATGAACAAGAATCCGCCATGTTTCTTTGTGTGTATGGGTGTACCTTGAAATCTATATAGTATTTTACGGATCAACTGTCGATAATATTCTGCTTTTCCTAAATTTACCACGCTTGCAATGAGCCTCTGTTATTGCAGGTGGTTTGTTATTCTTATGTTTTCCTGAAAGCTCTGAATAGCAGACATACCGTTTATGTTATTGCATTTTTGTCACAATATTTCAATTTCAATGCGATAAGAGACGGCTGGTTGAACCTCTCCCATTCGCATTATTCGTTGACGAATACTTTTTATGATGTAAAATACCTTGATTTTCCTCAAAAACCACATATTCAGCATATTCGAGCTACTTGTCTTTATATATACTTCCCTTACTACTACTTGTTCTGAAACTCTGTGTAATGACTGTGTGATTATTAGAACGTGATAGGGTTACTTCAGCATGCGCTCGCTGCCTGATAAAATGGTAAAACAACTTTCAACCACGGTCCTGCCTCCATCTTGAAGTTGCAGCCCGAAAAGTTATCTGTCAAGAGAGGGCACAGACCCAAACACTGGAGGGCAATCAATCAAGATGGGCACAGGCTATTAAAGTTACAATGCATAATTGGTGCTTACTTACCCCAATTACCGCCCCTATATTGGCAAGTTCAAGAACGGGTCCAATTACCCCTAGAAATTGGACAAATTTTGGCGTCAAATTGAGTGCTGGACTGCCTTAAGCGGTCAAATCAACAGCTCACCCTATAGGGACGACTCACTCCACATTTGTGCCATGATTCCAAAGCTGAAAAAGATGCTCGGATAAGGCCAAGGTGGGTACCCCTGGGAAATACATAATTCTTCCGAAATTAACTTTAGTAAAATTACAAATTATCAACAGAAATCAGTTCTAGCGTGTTTCTCACTTCTCCTTCTAGTATGTGCACATTCTCAGGAAATGAATTTAATGGGTATCTCAATTTATGCACGAAGATCAGTGACTACGGTTGTATACCATGTTCTTGACTCCATCCACTCCAGCAAATAATGGGGGTATTGATTGATAAGTAATCAGCTTCGGTATGTAAAGACCAAAAGCGCTTCACACACAGATTCTTTTTTTCATTTGGAACTTGCGGAGTCCAATTGTTATTACCTACCCGTGCCACTGAAAAGATTGCAGGTCTTATAAAAAGAACCATCAAACCCCGATTAGATTAAGCTATTTTCATGACGTGCACCAAATTCCTACCTTACCCGTCCTCTTCAACTGGTCATCGTTCACACACACCGATAAATAAAGTTAGGAGGTTCACTGTGTGTTCAATTTTCTTAAATTTTCTTGACCCTATATTTCATCCTTTATTCGAAGGGAAAATAAGGTGATCAAACTTAAGCTATTAATGAGAAGAAAATTGTTTGGCAAAACTGTGACCTAACATCTTGGTGTAGAACCAACCTGTAACTTGCCGCGTAACCGCCATTTCTATGCAATTTACTGATTTCATAGCGAAATCGAAAATCATTCACCTATATGAACTGCAGGTGAACCGGTGCCGAATAGAAAACTGTACGTTTAATTGAATAGAAAAGATGTCCAATATTAATATGATTAAGTTATGGGTTTTGGTTCTGCACCAAATTTTATTCATGCTGGTGGTTGCCAATCAACTTCTTTCATGATTTTTACTCACTTCGTGTTTCCTTTGAATAAATGATGAAATATAACGATCAAAGTTATTAAACTCTCAGCAGAATTTTTTAGTTTTATTTTATTCGTGAATGAGGCCCTGTATGTAGTTCAATCTAAAAACCGGGCCGTGAAACAATTCAAAAGCTTTTAACGTCATGGAAAATAACATGGTTTTGGCAGTCCCCAAGAATCTGAAGTCCGTTGCCCTATTCATGCCTATTCATAACGGGCGGATTTACTTATCCAAATCACCATTATTTCTGGAGTCAAGGTAACGTGGTGTACATATCGCTTGGTCCCTGATATCAGGGGAAAAAAGGCGATGACATTTAAATTCCATTTTCACGAAAATGTGCACATACTAGAAGTGAGAACACGCGTAGAACTGGATTTTGATCTTTTAGACCTATTGTTTTTAGCAAATTATGTACTTGTAAGGGGTGCGTCACCCTAGTAAAAACGCGATGAGATCTTGCCCGCTAGCCTACAGTACGCCCCTAAAATCATCAAATTAAATACCTTATCTCCAAAGCAGCGATTTGCTGATTACCGAAACATCGAAAAAAATCATCAAAATTCGTATTTTGGTATTTTTGTACTGGAATATATGTGCTAGCCATAACCTCATTGGTTTGGTTTAGAAAATCCGTATTAAAGACAAGGCATATTTGTACTCGGATTTCTGTAATTTCTATACTGCGTATCAAAATTCAGACTTGGGATCAAAAAGTCTGAGGCGTGAGTTATAAGCCGTAATATCGTGCACCATGACCTGTTACAGTTTTGACCTCAAACAACAAAAAAAAAAACATATGATTGATCTTTGGTTTATTCTGTACTGGTGTAAACCACATCAAGCTGTTTATGGTAGTTTTGAGTCGTCATCGCTATATGTCTATACGCTGGAAACGGTGTGGAAAATTTTTCTCAATACTTCATTTTTTCACTATTGGTGTTTTTGTCGTACCTTACGTAATTATAAATAAATGTACATAGTTATCTTTGATTTATAAAAGCTAAAAAAATGCCATTTCCTTCCACATTTTTTTTTCATTCTCTTGTGATTATCGCCTGCTTATCCCTTTAAACACATATATCTAACTGAAACCCAAATACACAGAAGCTGATCAGCCAAGTCAACGCTGGCTTTCAAAAAAACATAGGATGATCACATAACCAAGAAGACTTAATCGTTAACAGTGCAAATCAGCCTCTATGTATAAAACACTGTTTTTATATCTCACTTGAAAGCTACAAGCAACTCTTCCCTGAACTGTGATTTAAAAACACTAATTGATTAGCCTGAGCTTGACATCATGACTGCACTTTCCCGCAAGAATAAGCATATCATATACCATGGGAAGATTTACTCAGTCTGCGTGATGTCAAACTCAAGCTACACCCAATGAATTTCTAAATGTAGCAACACGACCACATGAATCATACTGGTTTCAAAACACTATTCAAAAGTCACAGCTTCATAATATTCATCCTGACCTTGAATCAACTTTTGAGTTGTAAACAAATCTCCAACACTTCTTGACTGGTGGTGAAAATTATGCGAATGTTTCCACATGGAATGACGCATGCCATCAATTTTGCACTTATTTTTGCTGACTTGCCTAACTTGACAGCCTTCAACTATACAAATTTGAGTCTTAACTTACAAGGTAAATTTCACACCACACATTAGCAAAATAACATGCATTAATGTGTACTTTCAAATACCTGGATATGTCCTTGATAATAATGTCAGCTGTGTACACCAAAATATAATACTGCTTGTGCACAATCATAAGTGTTAATTGCTCCACAGGAAAGGTGATCCTTTTAGATGAGGCTTTCAAAATGGACGCTGACCACACAATATATAATACTGTACTGCATAGAATAACTATAATACACATTAGCAACAAATGAGTAGAAGAGTAGTTTGGAAAGTCTCAACCCAAGCAACGAGCAATATTATGCACACCAAGACTGGGGGTCCAAAATACTCCAACCAATAAATTGTGTATCAAAGTAACAACAAACAAAGAATCCTGTGCCCAGCTATTTCCATTTTCGTTTCTATCAATACACATTGCCAAATGTCACAGCAGATCAGAAATTGACTTTGGCAATAGACACCTTAACCAACTGTTTTGGCTGTCATTGTTTCTATCATTAATTAGCTTTGCCACAGACAAGGATGCCTGACACTTACTGGCCACAATTTTATCAAACTTGAAAAGCAGACAGTCATCAGCTCACAGGCCGTGTCTAGTATGTGCTAATTCCCGACTATCCACCGTACCGTGGTCATGATCAATATCTTACTGCAAGCCTTAAGTACAATGGCTGAATTCCGGTCTGAATGCTTGAATTGTGTCAAAAAACATGCTCGATACACTGCAAATTCTGTCACGGATGTCAACACCTTGATTTTCCTTTGTAGGAATTGGCTGTACTCTTGCTATTTTTACTGTTTCCAGAATGTAAAATTGTTGTTTAAATTTGTGGAAGTGATTTCAGAGTCATTTTCAAATCATGTCCTGATATTTTTTTTTCCTCGCATTTATGCCCCTTTTCATGATGTTGCCTCTTACCGACATTCAAGTGCCTCTATATCACAGGCTTCTGTCTTCCTCGGAATGCTTCTTTAATTTTAAATTTGACCCGAAACACCATTGTGTTTCCTTTTTTAAAGCCGTAGATAGGTGTGGAGGAGATATAGTCCTCCGGGCTCACAGTCCCGGAAACAATGGTGAACAATAGGACAATCGATCAGTTGACTCTTCACGCAACATTAGTTTTTCATCACGCAGTGGCGTAAATTCTTTTTGCATTGGGGGATGGGTTGATGAAAAATTATGAATGAACCGTGGTTTGCGAAAAGATTCCATTACTAGCACCTGTGCGCGCGAAGCGCGCTACAAAATTTGGCATTTAGAAGCTAAAATTGCTAAATGTAAGTGTAATTAGAACAAATGCGCGCGAAGCGCGCGGGAAATTTGCCATTTTAAACAATTATGGTAAAATATGAGGTGTATTTTGGTCAAAAACACATGAACGGGCATCAACATTGGGGGGGATATCGTATTGACCATCCCCCCTCATCAAAATATTGGGGGGATGATATCCCCCCCACCCCCCCCGGGATTTACTCCTATGGTTTCACGCGTTAAATATTCCGTTGTCGTCTATGGAGCCCTGACTATGATACCTGCCGACTATGATTACTTTCACACCGGTATAGACTTAACAAGACAATACAAACAAGAAATGATTAACTTTCAAGCTAAAACTTTATCCGAATAAAGGTGACAATGTGATTCTCTTCCGGCAATACCAGGGGATTTGTACTGTTAAAAATTTTGTGAGATCCTAACGGAGGGACACAACTCATGTGTTTTGTCATTATGCACGACTATTAAAAAGTTTGTAACGGGTATTCTATAGTCTTCTTTTCGGGTAGGACTAAATCATAATTGCCTTAATTGCTGGCCCTAGTCAGTGGCGCAACCAGCGGGGGTGGGGCCATGGAGCGCGCGTCCCCCTGAGCTATGAACCCTTCCCTCCGCCAGCCCCCCCCCCCCCCCCATTTGCAAAGTCTGGTTACGCCAATTCCCTAGTTTCAAATTACAATCGCTTCAATGTTGATTAAGGTTATTAGACCTCTAAAACACTAAACGATTGCTTCTGTGCCTGGGTATTAGTTCTCAGCTTTCCAAACTAAGGGTACAATAGACGATTCATTATAGGGGGTTTGTCACTCAAGCCAAGGTATTTTTATGGTACATTTTGATATATCCTGCATAGTGACGTCATATAACTAAATAAAAGTGAAAGCCCTATGAAAAATACTAGTACGGAAAGGCGTGTCTACATTTTATCTCAATTATTCATTTAAGCAAGTAATTTTATAAGTCTGACCATAGGTCGTTTTTGTACTTTTATTAGCAATAAATTATAACTTAAAATAAAACAATATAAATGAAACCAAAAGCGATTAAGCGTTCTAAATGGCAGTTTCAATTAACTCACTTCAACCTCAGTTGAAAACCACAATACATTTGTAACCCGATTCAACATAGTGCATAGCAGTAATATTCTCATGGCTCATATCTATAGAAAAATTCTAAACGCCATAAGTAAATGAGGACTTTTATTCAAACATATCGATACAAATTTTAAGGTCCTGCTGTTTTTTTTTCTTAACAAGGCCATTTTAAATGTAATAAACTCCCTTAATTAAAGGTCGACTTTTCCGACCATTTCTATTGATTTCCATACATAACCGATCATGGCAGTCGATTTCACGACGTGTCATTTGTTCAACTGTGTTTTGTTTCCGAAGGTATTATCGACAGGTCTTTATTCCGAGAGGTATTTGCTCCGAATGGTAATTTCTCCGAAAGTCATTTCTCCCGATGGGTGATATTAATCCGACTGCAAATTGGTTCAGAAGGTCATTATTCATAAATCCTAAAAAAGGTCATTGCTCCGAAAGGTTTTTATTCCGAAAGGGTCATTACTCCTAAATGTCGTTCTGTTTCTCCGAATTTCGGATATCGACCTTATTCCGAATAAACACCTTTCGGAGTAAAAATCCTTATTAGATAGAATGAATGTATTTACTCCGAATTTCCATTGACGGGTCTCAGAATTTTAAACATCATTTAAAGTCAAAGGAGAATGACCCTATTTAAATTTATAACGTTTTTATCTTGATAGGACGCAGTGCATTTATGACGTCATGGGAACAAGGTGCTGGGAATGTTGCTACTATTTTGGTATCAATGGGATAGAGCAGACATGTTCTTCCATTGGATCCAAAATCAAGTTCGGGTATGGAAATCTATAGTATTATTACACTACTATAGTATATTCACTATGTTTTTAATATAATTATTAGCTGCTTGCTGGTAGCAAGAAAAATATCACCCTTGCTCCACTCGAAAGTAAAACATTTTGCCTGACCCTCATCACTCCTTACCCTTCGGGTTTTTGTGTGACCCTCGGGAAGCATCTGTCCAATTTCCACAAAACCATGTGATATTTGTAAATGTTGAATTCTGTATGCTAGCGTCATGTGATACAACAGCAGCTATGAAGCCCTTTCACCAGCGTTGGTTAATGTACAATGAAACACTCCTGTAGGTTTTGTGCTGTTTTTGCATTCAATAGTACCAGACATTGACATATGGGGTTGAAATTTTCAGACTGCTTCCACCTTCTTCAAGGGGGGAAATGTTACTACGGGGAAAATCAGTCAAATTGTTTTTTAATGTACATTAACATGTTCGTCTCTTATAAGTTCCAACCTTTATTTAAAGCGCTATAGCCTCTTAATGGTTCAAGGTCATCCTGGGGTAAAATTTCCCCAATGCTCTGATTTTGTGTGAAACTAGTGACAAGTTGTCCTCATAATCCAAACAGTACGTATTTTACAGTGTGTGCCATTTTTTTGTTGGCTATTACATGTAATGGCAATATGTAACAGTGTCTACATGGTCTACACTATAGGGGTCACCAAACTTTCCTCCCTTGATGTTGCAAGGGTGATATAACCAAATCAGTTCAATTGAATTTTCTGTTTTTCAGTATGACAAGAGGAAATCATTTTATACCCACTTTATACAACACACACGCATTTACCCTCAGGGTGACCTTGGAAACCATTATGAAGCTATACCGCTTTAACTAAGGTTACAACCCTGGCAAATATGCTTTTCCTATATCATTAATAAGGAGTGCCGAACGCGTTCGTGTACTTAGAACACAACTTTACTCGGGGTTTATTTTCCCTGTACTAAAATTTCCCCCTTGAATTTTTGGGGCAAATCCGAAAATTTGAACCCCATCATTTTCTGACAGTCAAGGCACTATTGAAACCCAAACAGCAACAGAATCAATTTTAGCATGAAAATCCACGGGAATACCACCAAACCCACACTATTTCCATATGCCCCCAGTTTTGGCCTTTCATTCCATCTACGGGTAATCACAAGTGTGAAAATACTACAACATCGTAATTTGACACAAAGAGGCCATCCCACCATGGCGTGCGCCACCCAGTAATTTGCTATGTGGTTGAATATTCACTATATTTCCAAGTTTGATGTTTTCAGCACATCTTTGAATCTAGAGGGCCAAGATAGAGGTATTCGTATGGCAATTCATTAAGGACCGCATGGACCAGACTTATGCATTAAAATTTCCCAGCGCGTCGATTACATTAGCACAGGGGTACGTTGTTGTGGTGTTGTTTTTCTTTTTGGAGTTCCATGCGGTCGGCAGCTCCAGGTCCGATGGCGCTTTGCATGATGGGAAGAGTTTCCGAGCTGCTGTTATGTGGAATTGAATACAGGTTAAATAGGGAGAAACAAAACTAATGAAATCCATAAGATTTAATCATTACAAAAGCTCATAACTCAGATCATGTCGCGTATTAGCTAAATATCATGCATATGGGCTACAACATCACAGTAAATGAGTATTGTACAATTCCCCCCTTTTTTTTGTAAATGTATGTTTATGTAAATCCTGTATCATAAAAACATAGGAATAGAGTGCTATATAACCCAAGGAATATTACGATTTATAGGTTTGAAAATGGCGGTCATTTTGAAATCCACATCATTAAAAATTCACATTGATTTTTATTGGATCTTATGATGCCAAAAAAATGTTTAAAAAATATCTAATCTTCACAAAAAGCGCGCGAATCCCGAAGACGTCAGAGTGGACAGTGCGTAATAACCAACGGAACATTTGGACTCAATACAAAAAATCACCATATCAAATCCAGAAATGGAAGTTTTGAAAATGACATGCTCGATATGATAGACACCTTGCAGTTTCCGAAAGTGGATGAATACTTTCCAATCACTACTCAACGAGGAAATTAAACATAATAATCAATTCATAAGATAAGGTCTTGCAGACAAGTCACAAAATATCTACAAGATGGATGTTGACAATTACGAAAAGCCACTCAATGAAAAATATCACGCACGAATACAAATCAGCAAAAGAGAGACCACCCCACGAAATTGGATCAAAGCAATCGAAATTATCACATCAGGCTATTATAAGTTACACTAATACACAAAACAAAAAAACAAGAAAAAAGCATTAAAATTCAAGAAATCACGAAGAAAAATGTTAAAGCGACCCAATGTGGCTCGTAATCCTCGAAAAAAGTAACTTGACAAATAATTAAAATCATGCTTATAATTGGTGGAAAAGTTACGATCCCGCACTACCCTCAGCGTCATACGCACTGGGGTGTGTATGCTATTATGCACGCTCGCTGAGATTGCACAGTGTGAATATACGCGTTCACAAAACGTTTTCAGCGCTTGGCGACAAAAAAAAGTTTTGCAGATTTGTTTTTTAGTTTTTTCCAAAAACCATGTAAACTCAGCCTGTTTTTTAGCCCAAATTTATCAATTTTGGCTCATTTTATAGACAATTTGTAACAATTTTTTTTCATTTTTTCTACTGATTTTTTCAGATTTTGTGGCTATTTTAGCCCAATTTTGACCTTCAGAAAAAAAAATCGCCCGACCGACCCTACTGGAAAGATTCGCTCGCCTGTAAAACATGTTGCGTTTTTTGACAGAAATCAGTTACCAAAAATACCAAAACTTACAGATGATTTTTTACAAAATATTGCAATTTTGTAGTTTTTAAAGAATAGCACAATTTGCAAACAATTTGCGTAAATTTTTGTTCCTAATGATGTTTTTCAAAAATTAATAATTTGATTAATTTGAAAAATACGATTTTTCTTTTTTGGTTTTTTTTTTTTTTGCATTTGGTAGAGGACATTTTGTACATTTGATATAAGTAACTAATAAATTGCTATATTTTAAAAAATTAACATTTATGTTTTTGTTCTTGATTCTTCATATTTTTTAAAATGACCTAATATTTCCTCCATTTACCGCGTCATATATCGCCAATTTAGCCCCCTTTTAATATTTGACAATTATTACATGTGTACATCTGTTTTATTTCACCAAACCAAATTGGTTACTCTAGCATTCAGAAAATGTAAAATATGACTGATTTTTACAAGACGTCATTAAGTAGTAATTCAGTACTGCACACTGGATTCTTTTTTTTTCAAATGCAGGCATACTCTACACACAAGTAGTGAGAGTATGTATCACCGGTGTGTTGCTCACGATACATCAAATATTCGTTTTTTAGGGAAAACAAGTCAAGTTTTCTCTGGTAACATTTACAATATTTGACACAAATCATTTGACATTAAGCATGAAAGTCCGACCCGGGTTGAATTATATGGACATTCTTGGAAGATAATGATCTACCCATTCATTATCAATAGAATCTCATTTTCATTATAGTCTGATTTTTTATTCCTGTCAGGTAAAACGCATAGTGTCGATGGTTGGAATTTCATTTGGAGAGGGATGTGTTGAGATCAAAACTAAAAAGCCGTAGGAAACAGCTTGAAATGCTCAACTTTGGTCATAGGAATATGATGCTTTAAACCCATTTTCCATGTGAAACCTGTTTGTATCGATATGTAAGGCTTCATACCAGATTCAATTGAATAGATGTCGTAAAGTCTGAGACACGCTATCGATTCCTTTGTTTGGCGTCAATCAAAGAAAACGAATTAAGTGTCATGGACATCGAGGCTGGGGGTGAGAGAGGGATTAGTGCCACGAAATAGTGTAGTTGTTTTGTTATGAGTTGACCAAAACTCTAAAGTACTTAAAGGATGAACCTGTATGAAGAATAACTTAAACAATCTCTACGCTTAAAAAACCATTATTGAACGCAATATGGAGTGTTTATGGGGAGGTAAAACGGAATTATACTAACCATACAAATATAATTAAAAGCATTTTGTTGGACCCTGCGCTCTTGAAATTCGCGCACTGTATATGGGCTATGTATTGGTGTTATGCGATACGGACGGCACAGGAGCGTCATACACCTTCAACACACGATGCTTTCATCATGGTATTTCCTATGGCATGTAATGACCTAAACGTGCCCGGGTGTATCGCATAACACGTTCATGCTAACTAGCGCGAATTTTAAATACCACATGGTCCGCTACCTTCGGATGGTTTTAATTATTGTTAGGGTTTTAGGGTTTATAATCCGTTTTTCTATGAAACCACTCGATATGTGGCATAATTATTTATAGGTATATTGTTAAAATTATTACGTTGTGCGGGTTTCCTTAAATGATTGCGACCAAGTGCCAAATGTTATATCTGGAACAAGACGATACAAAGTAAACGTATCAGATTTCTACTAGTTCCTAGTGACGTCGTTAAAAGCACTTTAGGGAGTAATAATTACTTATTCGTATCATTTTATTATGTTAATGATTCAGAGTTTGTTCAAGTTTGGTGTTTGGAATTGATTCAGGCATTTGCTTTTGTATGTACTATATTTTCGTGCGAAAAGGGACCTTTTTTTAATTATGGCCTATCTTATCGCTTTGTCGTGACATACAAATTTCTATGTACTGATTGTGTAAGTTATCAACCTTTCAGAACGAAGGGAATCTTCGCCACGCCCCAAAAACCTTTTATTGAACTGACACGAATAAAAAAAATCCTACTATAAATTTCAACTACCTTTTACGTTTCTTTACCATTAAAATTTTACCTTTCTTTTAATTCTTATTATTATTTTAGGTGTTTATGTGAAATGTTTATCTCCACCTTCTCCCGCTCTCAGGGGGGCATAAAAAGGGGTGGGGTGGTGTTTGGTTGGTGGTGGTTACATATGTGGGTCGGTGTGCAGGAGATATGATCCGCCGGTCTCAAAGTCCGGGAACAATGGTGCCCAATAGGGCAATCCGATTCAATGGGACTGTTCTCACGTAACATTAGTTTCACGCTTTATTCCGTTGTCGTCTATGGAGCCCGGACGGCGGTTCCTGCCGGACCATATCTCCTTTCACACCGGCGTAAATACAGGCTTTTAATTCATGCATTTTTTCGCCGAAACCTTCGTGAAGGGGCGAGGATGTGTAGACACTGGAGGATGCAATGTTTTAACATCATGTACATTCAACTTCTTTCCCTCTCTTTCATTCCTTCTCCTTTTACTTCTGCCTTTATCCCTTTCCTTTTCCCACTTTCCCGATCCCGGTATCTGAGTGGCTTGAGCAGACTCTGTCAGACCCGTGTGTGTGTGTTGGTGGGTCCTCTTTACCGCATTTTACGCTACCGCCTCTGTGTTCTCACTCCCTCCCCGTCCCATCGTCTCATTGTCTCTTTCGTTCTCATCTTATCCATTCTTACAATACATTCTGTTTTAAAATGCTGGTTTATCGTATTCGCTAATACTAAAAATCAATTCTTATTATGACGGTGATCTTTCATTACACGTTATATTTGTAAAATAATAAACAACTAACAAAACTTTATAGGGTTTTAGAAAAAGTGTTTATTATAACATATATTGTTATGTACCAATAAAATGCACTTGTCATCATGCCATTTAACTGGTAATAAAAATAATATCAATGTTAGCATTATGGTACATAGAGTGGCATATTACATTTATATTACAAAAACGTTGTAGGCAGTTTATCCAATTATCTGTTTTTCTGTAACATATCCGATCATATTTATAATTTGTCAAATCAACTTTTAACATTCATTCCAATACAAACGAAAGTTATAGGCAAGGAAAATTAGCCGCCAAAAGTTAGGCTTAGGTCACCCTACTACAAATTATCAGAATTGTCATAATTTTCACCAACTTTACATAGATTGAATAGTTTAAAATTTTTTAAAACTTTATTGGACACCTAAATCTTAAATCCCATCAAACATTGACGTTTTTTTAGCAACGTAGCCTTAACGAGGTCATTCCTTGCATATATTTAATTTAATTACATTCTCCTGAATGTCTTGTTTTTGTCATCATAGTTGGCTGAAAGAGGTTATTGGCACATAATTTACATGGGAAGAATCTTTCCTTTGCTGTACGATGTTAATTTCTATGATCCGTTGCCCGTATTCGCCGCTATATTGATGAGGAAACATGTAATCTGCTTGTTTGATCACTTGTAATTTCTAAACTGGACTACTGTAACTCACTGCTATATGGGATTAACCATAGACGTTCTATATAGATAGAGAGGCAAAACGTTACGTATCTTTAGAAATTCACCGTCTCGCATGTTTTGCCGACCACAAAAGAAAACCTAGAGTACAAAACAAAGAATAGAAGCAATGGCGGCCTCCGCTTCTTCCACATACTGTGGGGCCGCTTTGAAATATACACTATCGGTAGTGATACAAATTAATGTATGACGTTAGAGGTGGCCAGGTTTAATAATAGTTTACCTGGATCATTGTGCTCCGATTATCTTTTTTCTCATAATGCAATGCGCGCTTAGGTGAAAAGATGTAGTAATTGAGGCGGTTATTTAAATCAAGACCACTGAGGTTTCATTTCATTCGTTGTGTAGCAATGGGTAGGACAAAAATTTAACCACCCAATAGCGCCCAACATCCAACAACTGATATTTTGGCGGATTGTTGTATCGAATTGACATTATGTGTGTATACAAGCAACCAAAACTAATAATTATCCGTGCAATATTCACAAAATGTCAGGCGCCCCAGCACGGACGACTGGTTTTTGAATGCGTTTCACCCCCTGGTATTAAACTTAAAGAAAAAGGCTACTCCCATACTATTCCAAAAACAGGGCTGTAAGACTACTTTTAAATCAAAACCGGGAGGAACACATAACACCATTATTAAAACAACTCCCACTGGTTACCTGTTAATGAAGGATCATTTTAAGCTCCTTACACTAACATATAAGAGCAAAAAT
The DNA here is from genome assembly GCA_023653785.1 of Ophioderma brevispina. Taxonomy (NCBI): domain Eukaryota; kingdom Metazoa; phylum Echinodermata; class Ophiuroidea; order Amphilepidida; family Ophiodermatidae; genus Ophioderma; species Ophioderma brevispina. The sequence continues at coordinate 13,702 of JAMKCH010010854.1, forward strand.
GAGCTGCACCAATATACCTGATAAGTCTTATCCAATGCCGCACTCATAACTCTCAACACACAATGTATCGTCGATCCCATGGTGAAAACAATCTTCTCATTTCAAAACAGAAAAACGAATACATTACGGTGACCAAAGCTTACTGGAAGGTATGTCTCCATAACCTAAACCTTTCAAAAGCTAAAAGTTGAAAGCATATCTTTTTCCAAATTAAACTTAATTACATGCATGTTGTAGCTTTAAGATTGTGTAGTGTGTTGTAAATGTAAGATATTCTTACATGCTAGGCGCCTATATAAAATATCTGTTATTATTACTTATTTTATACCAATGTGAAGCTTAATGGACACTAGAGGTATGAAAACATACGGCTAAAAATAAACCAAGTCAAAATTGCGAATTTTACCCCAAAAGCCGCCTGAGAGAAGGTATTGTATTTACCTTGTTTCTTCCCAGTAATACCCCGCACACAGAATAATATGAAGGACATGGACAGAGTTTTAACATTTTTTGCATTTTCGTTCAGTTATTTCATTTTGTTGCGCACATTTTAAAAAAAACTGCCGTCAAAAAAATAAACTATTACAACAAAACCAAAACAAACAAATGCAAAAAACAACAGCAATAAAGACAAAACAGATACAGAACACGAACATGTATTTTTAGACTTTTTGCGACATATATTCTCATCTTTGTTCGGAAAACCATGGTAGTGTCCAATTTCCCAAAAATGTCCATATCTAAACACCTGATCAATTCAGGAAGTAATAATATATCCAAAAGAAAATGCAAATATTCCATCCTAGACATTAATGCATGAGAAGAGTTATCGAAAATGTAGACACATGAAAGATAAGAATGGTAGAACATAATCTTTCCTGGGGGGTATCCCAATGGATGCCTCTAGGGAGAGGATTATTCTCTACTCATGTTTACCAAAACCTAGCGTATCAAGTAGTTTCAATTAAAATGGAAAAATATATTTAAAAACAAATAAATGCATGATTTATATTATCAGATTATCCGAAAACTCATTTGAAAGCGAAACCACATGATTAATACCGACTGCCAGAATGGAGACTAGGTAAATAGAATTAGTGTGGGAAAGGTAGGGTTTGATGTATATATCCCAATTCTGTCAAATGCAAAATTGACGTGATCTTACAAAGCAAAGTTAATTTTAATTTTGAATCTTGTTTTATTGAAATGAGCCAAAAAAACAGTGCTAAGAATATAATAGTGAAACAAATCTATAGAGCCCAACCCCTATAGATAATTGGATCACTGACATTAGCTATATTTTTTTAAATTTCATAATGAAAAAAGAACTGTTATTAATGGGTTCGACATTTCAATATATGAGATTTACTTAAGGATGATTTATTTACACTCACTAATACCATCCATATACAGAGCGATCAAAAAGAAGTAAACGTCATAAACAATCTTACAAAAAGGAAAATGTCTAACATGATGTATTTGGCTATTTGAGTTACAAGCAATAGTTACCCAGACATCTTTTTCTTTCAGTGAGTGCAAATTATTGGAGTGTGACAATACGTGAACAAATTATGGCTATGTCCGCAACCAAAGACAATTACTTGTTCGCAAAAAGTGATCAAAATCATAACATTACAATTCAGTACTTCTTGATATGTGAAATCTGTTCTTCGAATCACTCACACTTAATCCTCCCCATTTCATCCACCTCTTCATACAAAACAGTTGACGGGACATCCTACAAAGAAACGAGAACGTTGAAAATGCACGCTACACAGCACACATAATTGGTATACAGGGAAATGCACGTAACTCGACATTGTGAAGTCATTACTCCCAACAGAAGCCTGTTTGGATATAGTATCTTTATAGACTGGTTAACTACATTTGTTATATTCATTAATACCAAAATTATGATTAATTTTTGAAAAAATCTCAACAAGGTACCTGCAGCTTCCAAAACTTTTACTTTTGAACCAAATTCTACGGGCATGCTAGCTGGGGGGCCAATTTACTTGGCACTGGTATCGTCATTCACTAAAGGATCTGCTCAGGTAGTTGCATTCCACCCTTCTGAACATGTCATCCAACGTTCAAAAACAATTGACACTTCTCACCATAGGTACCTTTGTAATATCAGAAAATATGCTAATAACCCAGCCGGCCAGGCGTGAGTCACCTCGTGCTATGCATACACACCTGCAGGGTTGCCAAAATTATCAGCCCAATTCGTGGGTAGACGCGCGAAAAATCGCCCGAATCGCCGAAAAGTTGCCGAAAAAATCAAAAGCGCTCACAAAATTGAAGGTAGGGAGCATTTAAACCATACTTTTCGTTAATATCATTTTGGACTCGAGGTATTTCACTTAAACAAAATTCGAAACAAATAAATTTTTATTAGATTATGAAGCATTCTTACCACTTAGACTTATAGCGGAATCGTTGGCGATGTTCGGGTTTTAAGTCAATACTTCACAGAATAAAGGCAGGACCCATGAGGAATACATACATACACATAACATAGAAACGATCAACATCGTGTAAGATGATACTGTGATACAGAAAAAACTAAGGAAAGAAATTTGGCTTCCAGGAGGTGCTCACTCTCTTTTCTTTTGTTGTTTTCTTGTATCGCAACTGATGGCAGAGCCATTGGTCCACCCGCATACACGGCTACCCTGACCCTAAGGACGGTGTGAATTGATTTCATGATGTTTTGCAGCCCCAGAACATCATGGTGTATGTGAGAACAACTCAAAACCTTTTCAAATCGTATTATCTCTACTTTTTTACATGTCGTCTATTGATGTGAAAAAAGCCACAAATTCGCGAATTCGCTCTGGGCCTTTGCAGTTCGCAGGACGAGTAGCCAAGTGTCCAGTTGCGCTACCAAAAATTGGATCTTCTGAGCAAGATTGGTGATTGCACCGGCTTTGGGCGTGAGTAGGTTTATGCAATATTCCTTAATCACTGGGCAACGGCCCGCGGTAATTGGCTGAGAGAAATATGCTAAATATACTTTAGTGACATCATCCTAATTATAGTTTGGCACTGCTCGCGTGGAAGCTTGTTGTAAGTGGGATGCACAAACCTGCTCCTCAACATGGGTTCACAGGAAGATTCTGTTCACCCACCATAGAGGACTGCCAAATCGTGTACCACGCATTTTTCAAGGGGAATGAAATTTGGCATGAAGACGAGTTGGGGGTTTATTCCGTATTGAAATGGTGGTTGGTACACGATTTGGCCTCCACAACTCTCCAATGAAGGGAACATAAATCTTAAGTGATCATATGGCGGTATCGATCCCTTGATTGTTTCACTAGCTGCCCACAAACCATGATTCGAACCCATGATAGTCGTGTCCACCGGTCGGACTTAAGTCAGTTTTAAAATACCGGTACTAACTCGGGTCGGTATTAAGCGTCGGCTTAAAAGTGGCCGGTGGGACGCGCACTGATCGGATCTCAATTCTGTCGGTATTATGTATAGGACTTAAAATTTGTAGTGTGGGACGCGCATTTAACGTATAGCGCTTAGACCCGACATACACTTTAAGTTGCGATAAGATATTACCGTACTAGCTGACCTAAGTAATTCGCACAGGAGTCGGTCTTTTCAACAGTAATATGCAACGATGGGGGCTGCGGGCATCGCCAGCCTGCCAATTAGGTTCTCCATCACAGACTGCGGATCACAATTCTCAGTGAGTGCCCTACCTTCCGTTCCACCGGTGGACACAGATTTTCTCAACCCCAACCAATTCAACAGTGAGTTGGACTCCAAACCGTTACAAAATAGTTAGCGATGCTCATACGCAAGAGAAGTGCAGGGCAGCCCTCGAGCTCGGGAGCCTTATAAATTTTGTCAGTTATTTTTGAAGAATGTTCACGTTTTTGGCTCTGCCATTGGATAGGACGCCATGTGACCAATTTAACAGTATCAGAAAACATTTACTGTGTAACTACATAACCTAAGTACTTCAATCTATTTTTATCGCAGGGTATTGCTGTTATAGGGCATATTTTAATTATTGATTTGGCTTTTTTTTTTTCCCATTTTGAATTGAGTATGACTATGTTACAAGGCCATGTGTATGTTGTGTGTGTGGGGGTGTTGTGTTGTGTGTGTGTGTGTGTATTTGAATGTCGACGGTGAACGTTGTGTTCCTTAACATAAATACTTATGTATATGGTATCTTGGTAACTTCGTAAAGCATAACTACGTTACAAAACGACGATCTTTAATTGATGGCCTTCTCAATTCTTCCCTTTAATTGTCTCCAGAACAAACAATCCTGTCACACATTATCATGAGCCATTCAGAATTTATTATGAGAAAGAATCCGACGTTAGAGTAAACAAAGGTATTCTATTGTTGAGATATATCGGCCAGAAGAAAAAGAAGACTAAAACGTCTCGGCACCGTGAAATAAACTCATTTGGGCCGATTGTAACTCATAGTAACACCATTCACTTTCAATAAAATTGGAGCCAAATAAGAACTGTTTTGTGACTTTGGTTGATACCTTCTAAGACAGTTGAAAATACATCACCAGGTACAAAATCTCGTACTCCGATGCAAAGGACGAAAGCTTTCTTCGTTTAGAAGCCTTTCTAAGTTTGGCCACTAACTCCTTTAAAAAACCCAAGTTTATCATTTGGCTAAAAGAAAAAATGGCGTCGTTTTGCATTAGCGCCGCCAATACGAGTTTGAATGTACGCATTCCTTTGAATTGATATTTTATTGAAGTAATAGTTGAGGAGGAAACAAAAGTACGTAGATGCCAATTGTATTTGATGGCATATGAAATTGCACACATACAAGAAAAAAGACAGCAATACCGACAACGACGATAATCGACATTAGGACTGGCAATTAAGCTTTATGCGTTATTACCAATCCTGGGTCCTGTTGCGATGAACAAAGGTAATTTGGAAAATGCCAGCAGATGTGTGATCAGATAATATCCAATTTTGAAAGTGTTGATTACTACAGGAAAACACATAGGGATTTCCGCTGAGATCTTAGTGTAAATGGCTTTGTGGAGTTGAATTGTACCCTTCTCTGATATGGATAGAAATATTTGGTTACTTCCGTGAATTTGGTGTAAGCTGTGTTGAGATATTGAAGAGATGTTAAACCGATTACAGAACCGATTGCATCTTAAAGTTCTTAATTGATTTGCATGTAAATTTAAATACTTCAAAGGATTAACTTGGGAAATGTTCCCATTGAAATAGATTCCATTCTATTTAAATTCAAACAAGTTGTGTAGTGGAGGTGACCGCACGAAGAGAGAGATTATTTAGTGGCTTAAGTGATTGTGACTCAAGTTAAGGGCCTTCAATTTCGAAAATCCAATTTTAATCCATTTTTGTAGAAACTTTCAGTAGTGATTATCGCTATGTTGCAGGGTCAATTTGTAATAAATTTTGACAGGAGTTAAAGCGACTGAAAAGAAAATTGGGTTGCCGAAAAATAAACCGGTTAAGATAAGGGACAGTCATTGAGATGTTTGTGCCAAGACTAAGCCATTTGAAGTTCATGTTGGAAAATATGAGAATAGTTGAGGGATGGAAATGTATGCGTCCTCACCCCAGGGAGGGACGGCATCAAGGAATTGCCGCCGAGGTTGAGGTGTATTAAGTTTACAAACATCCGATGGCCTAGCGCGGAAGTATCTATGGCATTCATTCCATTCTCATTCAGGTGCGTCAAACGGGGTAACTGCGCGAAAAACTTTTGGTACCATCTCCATAATTGTAGCAAAATTCAGTACTCTTAGTGTTGTCACCCAAAACCCTGAATGACTTTGAAAGTTTCAGACTGTAGATAAAGTTATGACTTTATCAAGTTCACCAATAAAGAAACCCAAGATAGGCGGTTTCTTTTCAATAACCGGGTCAACCGAAGTAAGTTTAGTGACATTACTCTTAAAGCAGAAGAGATATTTACAAGGACACTGAGTGCATTCTCAGACATGTACCCTGTGAATTATCATGGATTTAATTCCGTTCAACCAGAAAGCTGCATGGTTATTGAGGCCAGAGTTTCAAAGCCTCGAGTGCGTCCACATACTCCCAACCGCGACAAACACCCGCACACGTCTATCTTTATTGTTGTCAGATTGTATATCGGTTTCAGTATGTTTTTTTTTCTATAGGCAAATATCCTGTAGAGAAATAATCATTCTTTGACTGTTACATTCTCAAAAATTGTTAAAAACCATTGTTTGACAGCGTCGCATTAGATGCACTACTTGTCAAGTCATTCGGTTAAGTTCAGTATGAAGCGGAAATTATCATCGAATACGTCTGCCTCAATTGGGTTCAACCGATTATCCAACGAACGTCACGCTTGAAGAGAGGAAGCGCGGCAACGGGAGCTGAGAGAACGATAAACTCAAAGATGAGAGAAAATGTAATTTTTGCAAGTGTGTAAATGCTTACCCTGGTATCGTTTGAAGATTGTTGTACGAAGGTCCATTTGTTACGTTCAGAATGCCTAAAAATGACTCCGCGTTAATAAACGTTAATATATTGCGTGATAAGTTTAGAATGTTGAGCAGAATGTAATCAATAAAAGGTGAAGATGGCGATTTTTTGGTTCTAACAAATTGGTTTATAAATCCAAACGAACCACCTCCCCTGCGCTGACAATGCCGTTATCCTGTCAAAATAGGCTTATCATGTTGTTCGAAAAGTCCGCCGATGAAGGGATGGCGGAGGCGCAGGAATGATGAACAGTCCCTATTCGACAGTCTAGTTCCGTTAACATTGAAACTTACAGTGCCGTTGATCACTGATAGCAAAACAGACTTGGTGTTGATCACAATCAGCATGAATGGTATTAAACGGAATAGATGAGCCGGAGCCGTTGTAGAAGTACTTATTTCCGGCGGTACTCATATCCGGAACAATGGTGAAGCAATAGGGCAATCGATTCAGTTGACTCTTCACGCAACATTAGTTCACGCTGTAATATTCCGTTTGTCGTCTATGGATCCCCGTACTGCGGCTCCCGCCGGACTATATCTGCTTCACACCGGCATAAAACCCTTCTTTGTTGTCGACGACATATTCCGCCAACAATGAAATGGTTTATAATATTATCCTGTGGTACATCTCTTGGTACACTGCTATGATTTTTGGTCAGCTCCCTATTTTTTGAATGGGTGCGTAGAAATGGCAGGTCGATATCAAATCCACACAGACAGCAATTTCAAACTCTTAAGACCATCTTATAAGTTAACCAAAGAGAAAATACGCTGTATGCTTATTACTCAAAATTGTATCCATCAATCACTGGCCATGTGGGTTTGTTGCAAAATCCTTTGTCTAAAGATCAATATGTTTGTGTTTCGACCAAGAACTATCGCTTGCAATATAAGAGAGCAACCAGATTGAATCGTCGTCTGGCAAAAAGCGTTCAGTTACATTACGTTTCTCAGGAAATTAGACCCATTTAGTATTGTCCATTGCATCATCCATGGAGCGTTTCAGGTAACACGGGCAACAAGGCCGGGGTGCCTTCCTAGTGTACGTCGTGTTGCCTCGTCGTCCGCATTGCGGCTAACATTAGAGAGCAAGATGTAACAACCAGACGACATAATCATGCACACTATTATAACGTATAATCATCAATAACTCAAAATGTAAAACAACAGAAATTAAACCAACATAACTGCAAGTGGAATGATTATGTCTATATTTTATCTCACAACTTCAAAATTGAAAGTAGAGATATTTTTATAGGATTGGTTCCTGTTCTAAATGTTGGTGAGGAAATGTTGTCGGTCAATTTCCTCTAATTTTATTAAGTAAAAGTTCCCCCCCCCCGCTAAATAATGCCAAGCTCAAAAATAGAATGTGCTAATAACTTTGTGAGGTGGAAGGGCTTTGGAAGAATGTGCCTTAATGGCACTTTGTTTATCCACGAGGCTTGTTACTATGAAACTCAATTTTCAATTCTTGAATTGTCTAGACAATAGCAACCTCCTCAAAAGTCAAATTTTTTCACTTTGTCCACCCCAAAATCGGCGAAATATGGCCAAATTGAGTTTTTGCTATGGCAACAAGCCCCCGTTTCAATAAACAAAATGCAGTTAAGTACATTCCACCCAAACCGACCCTTTCATTTCACAAGCTATAAGCAAAATCACTTTTGACATTGGCAGCTATCTAAATATTAGGTGGAATTGCACTACAAAGATACATTTCGTGATCTATGACCTATGTTTTGATGTTATGAGCAGATGCTTGTATCACGGTGCCTCATATGCTAGTGTGGTATTTATGGTCGTTTGCGGAGAGAAAATAACGACTTTTCCACCGTAGATGATTAGCACACATACTAAACTTAGGCTCAACGGGTTAGATGATATAAAATCTCAACTTTTTTAGGTAAGTCGGGGGACGAGACTGTGTATCACGAAATGGGGATTTTTACGCGGCATAAGAGAACTCGATTTCTCTGAACTGATAAATGATTTCCTTCACTCCATGTTTTTTTTCATATAACGCTTAATTTTAAAAAAATGTTCTCCCTTTAACATTCATGTTTTCCGCGAGAAAAATGTGTTGCGCTTGTGTGACGGAATGAAACCAGCGTTTTTTAAAATCTCAAGACTGGAATAATACCGAACAGGCATGTGGGAAAATGATACGGCCCGTAGCGATTGACGTTTTTCCACTTTTTCCGTGTCTGCGAGCACCAAAGTACCTACAAAACGTTCAATTTTTTCTCCGCAAGGTTCTATAATTTCAGACCCAATTACGATGCCATATTCAAACAAAACATAGTAACGGATTCTCTTATCAAGAATCCCATAGAACCCCTTCGTTTTTTTTAGGAGATTTGAGCTTAGTTTCATTTTGCATCCATTCGCTATGACGGACTTATATATGGTCGATTTTCATGAAGATGGTGCATCTTTGGTACGACACACCCAAAAAAATTGTCTCAAAATGTTTATGTGTATGTTTTCAAACATTTAAGTATTAAATACCTATTACTAGAAAAATAATATTGCCAACACACTCTTACGTTTCTGCCAGTATGCACACAAACATTTTATAACAAGCAAAAGAAAGGGTTTTATACTTAATCAAAATGTAAATCACAAAATATGCCACTATGACTTATCGAGAGGTTACCGTGAGCAATTTTTATTTGTACGAAGTTAAAGTGAGTACTCATTGAACCAAAAATATGCTTCCAATTTCAGGGCCGGCCAAGCTATTCGCCAGGTGCGGCGATCGCCGCACCACTTTTTGAGAACACAAAAAAAAGCGAGAGAAAGAAGGAGAAGAAAAAGAGAGAGAGAAGCAAAGAGCAGAGAAAGAGAAATGGGAGAGAGGGAGAGATCGAGATAAGACATGGGAAGGGAGCCTCGTGGCGAAAGGTTGAAAATTGAAAGTCGATGTGTCTTACCAAGTATGGTTATTAAAAGTAGGTAATAGCAATGGCGATCCAGAGGAGCTGGTCGTCACTCCTCCCCTCCCCCCAACGCGCGGAAAAAATCAATGAGACAATGACACAATAGTCCTACTTTATACGGAATAATACTTGTAACCATAACAAACTTTTTTTTTAATTTCGCAGCTACGCGCGGTTTAAGGTGTACCTTAGAGATTTCATTCCTTATAAGCCAGAAAAAATTGAAAATTCTTATTTCTTTCTGCACTAATTTAAAGCTTTCTATCAAAAATTATGCCCATTGTGAAAATGATTATCTGAGACTCCTTTTCTTATACATAATTGTGAAATTTTTCGAATTGACTATTTTTAAGCCTAATGTTTTACATGAATATTCAAGCAAATCAAATTGCCTTTTGTTTTCACTTTAAGGCATTTCTGTAGGCAAATACAAGGTAAGAAATATATGGGGGTCATATCTGTAATGCAATCGCTACACGTAGGCCACGTAACAAATAAGGATCCCCAAATCTGTCGGCGCACCTATAAGAGTTTATAACCCGATTTCAAACGTGGTTTGTTTCCTGTAGGAATTTTTAAAAAAAAGGGGTACACATGGAACTCTTTCCAAGCATTATATCGTGGACAACTTGCAATATTTCAAATTGTCAACTTTGCCATGAGAAAATGTGTTGTGGAAAGCGAACATTGCAAAGGTTTCGAGCCTCCCGCACTAGCACCTCGTGTCGCTTGCTATATATAACTCTAACTCTCCACGACACGTTACATTATGATAGCTATATGTACGTTATAAAACAAAAAGAATCAACGATTTAACTTTGTTCTTTGATCACACACCAATTATAACGTGAACAACTTACAAAATTTCCAATTGTTTCGATCAAATTTGCATGAGACAATGTCGTTTTGGACAGCCAACATGGCAAGGTTTCGCGCTTAGCGTCGCTTGATATAGAACCTCCATGAACATTTACCACGAGAGCCCATCTAGGGACGCACCATTAGCACTTCAAGGGGGTGGAAAGTTTTTTAAATCACCCACGCCTACGAGCAAAAAAAAAAATTTCCCCACTTTCCAGTAAAAAAAAAAAAAACCTTTACCCACCCCGTATAAGAGGTTATAAAAAAAACGTGCCCCGTGACCACAGAAAAACAATGCCTTGTTAGCTTACATTGGAAATGCATAACCCATAAAATTTTTCAAAAAAATTTTCCCCGCTAACGCGCGCGGTTTTCAAAAAGTATAATTACAGACCTAATCTAGTGTTGGCTTCCCAGATTTGAGAAATGAATGACACAAATTTGTGTCATTGACGTTTGCGACTTGCTTCATTCGACAAATAGCCCCTTACACCATTTTAGGTTATCTTTTTCAGACCGTTTATTCAAGTAGGCCTATAATTTAATTTTTTTATAAATACTTGCATTTTAAATTTGGGTCTATCAAATATTAATAGAATTATGCCTTGAAAACTATAAGCTTTAGGCCCGCACCACACCCGCATCGCTTAAGCGGCACATGGCTGCTTGTGACCATTACCTCATCAAAAACTAAAACAATTTGATTTTGCTTTGCAAAACGGTTGGTAATGCATATACAATTACCATAAATTTGTTTTGAGGAAAATGTGTTTTGGAAAGTGCACTTGCAAGGTTCCCAACTTTTGCCTACACTCACCACGGGCGTACTATCCATTGAACACTTTGCATAACAAATGTTTACCACTCACTATATTAATTTTTACTTTTTAAAAACCGTTGATCAAACCTATAAGCATTATTTCAAATTGTTCTTCAAATTTGGCATGGGAAACTTTGGGTGTTTTTTGGAAAGCGAACAATCGCAGGGTTCCGCGCTTTGCGCGGGGGGGAGGGGGGGGACGAACTTTCCATGAACATTTTATGCATATTTACTGCAAACAACTTAAACATCAACCTATTATTTTACTTTTTTTTTAAACGTTGATCAATACCTACAGAGTGGCAAAAAGTTTTACAACTTTTTTTTTCTTAAAATTTTCTCAAAGTGGTGGACATATCAAATTCGTTTGAAGATATTTATTACCTCCAATATTTTGGTTAGAACCTGCTGGCGAAATGACGTTTAAAAACAAGCTCAAATACCAAATGGCGGGTGTGTAGAGAAAAATAGTCAAAAACCATTTGCACAACACATGTGCCATCGTGGTTAACAATAATCAACACCATTGCGTGAACTGTAGGCCTATACTCAAGTAATAAACTACACCCTCAAGTTTTTGTGTAGGTTTCTCCAGGAGTTCACTGGCTCTCCCATCACCTATCGCATTATATTTAAACTGTGTGTTTTTAGTTTTTTTCGCTATTGTGACGGGACCAAAAACTGCCATCCTTCTCTGCTCGTCTTGTGCACTTAACCACCTTCCCTTCTCCTCCGTTCTTCATCGCAAAAACTCCTCCAAACCCCTCGTGTTGCTCTCAAATCTGCTGTGGAGCGATCCTTTCGTTTGCTGCCCCAAAAGCTTGGAACTCCCTTCCTACCACACCTCGTAATTTATCCTCCCTTAGCGTTGCTGAATTCTAGAGCCAGTTAAAGACTCATTATTCCACCAGGCATTCCAACGCATAGTGTTTTTGTTGGTCTTTCTGTTTATTTGTGTCTTTTTGTGTGCGCATTGAGATCTTTGTGATTTTGCGCTTATAAAAGAACTCTGTATTGTATTATTATTATTATATTATTTTATTATAACTTCCCATAATGAAGTCATCTGAAATTAAAGCGTTTGGTTAAAAAATAAACACCATGTTAGCTAGATATAAGCAATTCCTATCATTAGACCTAAAACAATATAAATATTTGTGAAATATTCTAATGTAACACCTTTAACAATTGCTGATAGAGTTAGTCATAATAAGCTATTTGGCCATGAAGACTTAACTTAATTGGTAATGCTTGGAGTTACACTACATTATGTCAGGTTAACATTTGTTCAAATAATATGCAAATTAGTTCATTCGATCCACATATTGATACTCAGATTCGGGTTCAGTTGATGTGTAGTCGTAGTCTGTGTTTCCTTAGTGGAGTTGCTAGTTGATACAGTTTGCACCCTGGTCTGGCTTTTGATAAGCCTGCTGAGATAATCGATGTACTGTAGCCTGTAACTGCATTTACATTGTCTCTCCTCGATTCCTCTATTAACCGCTGGCATCGTAGATCCATCAGCTGATCCCTCACGTGTTTGAGGTGATGATTTCTATTTAGAAAATAATAATACATTTTCTTGTGGCCAGTTATTCCACACTTACACAGAAGGTCAGAGGGTGTTCCCGTAACCCTTACCAAACCTGACCATCACCCCTGACATCTATGATTCAACAACCTTAAAGGAATAGAGCTGTAAAAGGTTGTTGAATAATAGTGGTCAGGGGAAGTTTTGTCGTAGCCGCAGAGGACTTATTCCGTCCCAACTCATAGCGGCGTTATAATGAGAAAGTGGTTGCTCTCTATTCCGTTAATGTTTTTCTTTCCTGCCGGGTTTGATTGCGTGGCGTTCGACATAACTTCATATAGGCACTCGTTTGTAATCTCAAAGGTCATGGCTTCCGGTCCCCCTCCTTCCAGGGCACAAATTTAATTTGTTATGCTTATATTTTTAGATGAGCTGTAGGAGAGCAACTCAAAGAAAACCCAAGATTCAGAGCGATGAGAGAAAATATTGATTGCTGCCCTATGAGGTAATTCACTGATGTGGTCCTTGAATCAATGAGAACGGACTATTTCGCTGTTCAGGTAACAGTTCAGGTTAACGGAACGTGGGTCGGGATAGGTAAGCTGGCCCAGACCCCATCTCTAGAACAAACACAAACATGCCGAAAAAGGAAGACGTTATAGAAGTCCCAAGTATGCAAATGAGGTAATGCCATTTATTGGAGACGTTTCATATAGAAGGTCCCATTGATGCCAATTAGGTATTACAATTGATTTCGTCATGCGCTGTATGACCTTGGGCAGAGTTGATTGACGGACTGAATGGCAATAATCATTTGCAATTCAATGGGACTTCTCTATGAATGAAAGTCTAACATTTTTTGTCAGCGCCACTGCCCAAAAATCATAAAGGCATGGAGAGTCAATTGTAATACATCATTTGCATACGGGACTTCTATATGAAAACGTTACCCAGAAAATGGCAAAGAATCACCTGCAGCAACATTCCAAATGTTCAGAGGTGAACCAGTTGCATAAAATACCGTTTGGAAAACACTATATCGTTCTATCGAACAACAACGTATTTTTAAAAGGTCCCAGGAAATGCAAATAGCTTGATGTGGTTGTGTCCAAGCTACAAGGAGGGACGAGAAAGCATTAAATATTTGGGTTGGTGATGACATCATCAGTGAAACTTATTGATTTTCAGAGCGTAAGTAGGAAATTCCAGGGACTGGTGTGAATCTATTATGGTATTGCCTGAAATCAATAGTTTCACTAATGGATGTCAGTGCGTAGTGTATGTCGCTTTTTGTGGCACGGTTTATTGGATCCATGGAATGCCCCGTAAAGATTGGAGCCCCCCTCTAGGTTTATCATGCCATTTTTCAGGAACCTTTAAGGCCCATGCGGATCACTCTAATAGTCTCGTCCAGAAGTGTGTGACATTTTGCCGGAAGAAAACTGGTACTTTTTTCTCCTTCTAACCTGCAAATCGTGGTCTTGGAGGCCATTTCAATAACGGGAGTAACTCATAAAAAATAATTTCCACACTGCGTTTTTATGGTAATCATGGGTACATAGGCATATTTTTATACAAATACTTATTAGTTCATGAACCATATACCCTGAATGTTAACTGACAGGATTCATTCTTTGGCCTCATGTGTGAAAAAAGGAAAACCAGAAATGGTCGTTTTGCGGCTCCTATGACAAAAAGAATGAGGGACACTGACACAACATAGAGTCGCCTAAATCTCAGGTTCTTTAGGCCGGCATTCCATAAATCTCAGATTCTCGTACGCCCTTCCTCACTAGGCAAACATTTTTTATTTCTTAAAGTGATGTTTAATCCATTTTTATGATGATGCTGGTGGTAATATCAATTCCTGGTGAAAAACGGCCATATTCTTAGTGTCATTAGGAAACAATAT
>JAMKCH010010855.1:0-45513 GCA_023653785.1 Ophioderma brevispina
ATCCAACCTAAACAGAAAATTTGTGCTGAAATAGGCTACATGCCAGGTGGGATCAAACATAGGAACATTCAGCCTTTATCCATGCTCTCATGGGTTTTTGATTCTGAAATTGAAGGAGGAGCTTAATTAGGCATCCCGTGTATTTCCTTTAACTTTCCATAGGATCCCCCCTCTTCCAAAGACACAGGTTCACCTGTAACTCAGAAAACCCATAATACCTCAAGGTGTCAGAAAGTATAGGCCTTTTAATTAACTCTTTGAGGTTAGAGTGAATTACTAGGGTTTGATATCTGTCTGAAAAACATAGACCTTGAAACAAAAATTATCACTGTAGGAATACAGAGCTTCATTGGCACGAAAAAAAGGCTCTTCGTTAGCTTCAGCACACATGTGTTTAAAAAATCACATTTTACCACAGTCTTTGGGGTTGTTTTGTTTGTTTTCAAGAGATTTGAAATTTGTTTAAAATTCTAACTATTCAAGAAAAAATGGTTGTTGACTGTGCAATAAAAATAATTTCCACATATCGCACTTTTTTACGAAAAAAAAGGCATTCGCGCTTTAGATTTTTGGGCTTTGGCAGCAGAGACATACTTTTTTGCCTTCTGAGGAAAAGACACTCAATTATTTTGTATCCACTATGTGTGCCACAAGAAATTTAATAATCATTGACCCCACATTAACATCAGACTCTAACATTGATGAACATATAACAACAAGGTCACGACTGGTCAAATAGAGGTGCAGGCAAAGAGATTTTATTTTTATTTTTCATCGCAGATGTTTAATTTTCGTTTTGGGTACAGCCTCCTACGTATTGTACGCACCACTGTCAGAGTGTAATAATTCTGCTGTAGTGTCCATACGATCGTGGTGAAGAAATATGACTCAGGGCGTACCGATCTCGTGTGCCGTTAGTTTCCCTTAGTAATGGTACAACCGCTTGTGTGTATACGTAGTAATGATCCCCTGACACGAGTAAATGAAGTAGCCGATGTCAATAGGGATTTTGATCTGTGATGTCTTGTGATTGGTTTTTATTGATTTGTTCGACTAGTTGTAACAAAGACTGTATGGTTTCGCGGAAGGCGCTTAGAGGATGTGATTTGGTGTATACATGCCCGTATACATGATGTCTGTTTTGCGGCAGAATTATCGTTTGCATGATAGCTGTGGATATAGGCTTAGTAGACACATTTAACATGAAAAATTACATTGAAATTTTAACGCATTATGACACCATTGGTGCAAGAAATTTAATGTCTAGATTAATAGATGGGATTAGTTTGTTTTGCACACCTATATGGGAGAAAAAATGAAGGGTTTTGTCCCCGGCCAGTTTATTTATATGACATAGTTCTGAAACCACCAAAATTGTGGTGGCATGGTCGCGGAGCTAATTGATGTTCATTGATTCGGCGATTTTTGTTTTCTTGCACAAAGAACCCGTGTGTTATAGTAGATAGATCAAGTTTTTTATTTCTTTTTGAACCCAAATACTTGCTATTAACTAGTATATAAGTAGATGTAAGGTAGAATGTGATCTGGAAGTGAGTTGAAATGAATTATTGAGTATAAATTGGGGAAAACGAGGACTATTTTTTATGTAAATGGATTTGGGCGTGCAATTTCCTAAAGATATGATAATGATCTCGAAATGAGCAAGTAAAAGGATTTGTTTTAACACTTATTGTATATTCATTAATGTTATTTATAATAGATTCAACCCATCGTGTCACCGGAAGAAAGTTTAAGACTACGTAAATTAGTTGGGAAAAAAGGCATGTGCCCCAATGTAACCTGTTGCAGGATGAACTAAAATAATCTAGCCTTTCAGGTTTACATGGAGAGTGTGCAAAGCCTTTTGTGTTCCTATCCAAAACACAGGCGCTCAAAAGCGTATCCATTGAAGCAATCAAATAGTGAAGCTTAAGCCAGAATGTTTTTTTGAACCTAAATGCAGCTATAAGATGCATTTTACGTTTTCTTAAATGATTTCATTACCCACAAAATTAATTTTTATTTGCTATCGGACCACATTTCAATAATTTAGCGTGGAATGTTAATTTCCACACACTGCACACAGCCCCTCATTGGCAAGCCATACCTTCCGCAAAGTACCCAGAGGTGACACTAGGGTTGAATTTACTATAGTTTCAAAATGTAACAAGTAAGAACATTTAGAGTACTATTAGCTATGTATATATTTCATAATGCTGTCATATACAAGCTATCATGTAATCTAATAAAACACTGCTGCCATTATATTGGCATATATGCCTTATGTAACTTTAAAAAAGAGTATACAAATATATGGTTGGAACAAGTAACACATTCAATGAAATATCCAGCACACCATCTAAGACAAATATGAAATTTCAATAAATAAGAGCACTAACAAAAAATAAGTTTCAAGCAGTCACAGCTACTTTACCTGTCCCATTAATTAACACCAAACACTCTCCTACCTTTTAATCCAATTTCATCCAAGTTTAATTGTGTATACTCCTTTATAATCACAAAATGTACAGCTTAACCAAAATCAATCAGAAAATATTAAGGTGCATTTCGTGATCCTGGCACTCATTTTTTGTTTTTTGTTTCCTAGATATCCCTGGAAAAACTTATTTCCAATTTCATTGCTTCTGACGGTGCTTCAATGTTTATGCCAAAGTGTGTCATCACGCTGCCCCATTGGGAACTGTCTTGTTAATTGCCCTCCGCTTAAAACACAAAATAACGCAGTTACAAGACTTTTTTCAAATCGCATTCACACGTAAAATTAGGCACACATACTCTACTTAATCCACAATTCAATATATAAAATTCCAACTTTGTGGCACGTTTAGAAGGCAGTCGGGCCCCCGAAATGCCCCTTTAATAATAATAAATTGCATCACCAACAACTGCTATTAATACTAAAGATGCAAACACAACACCTTTGTTAAATGTTTAACCACATTTCTTATACTTTATAAATCATGCTGGCCACATGTAGAATATTGTTACTGTAAGTGTATTTAGATAGGTACACATATGTTACAGTAATATGTTCCGTATTGTTATCGTGTTAGATAATTTATTTACCTATGTATTCCATAACCCCCCTAACAGTATTCATATTAATTCCGCAAGATCTACTAGTCAATTACTCCACCTGCCTGTAATTGGTATAACAACACCTTGCTTAAAAAACATTCAGGCTCTTCCAAAATGTGTTCTACCAAAACTTAATTGCCATTTTTTATCTCATTAATTTTATAGCTCCTTTAAATTTAATAATTTTTAACTTAAAATCACCGATTTCAGGCCAAAAATGTAATTTTCCTTCTGGCGGACACCAACTAAGACAGAACTTGTTAAAAACCAATTACCCCTTATGCCACCACTAATAGCGCACATGGCATGAAAAATCAATCCAACACTTGCTAAACGTACGCTCCGCCAAAAGTGCATCGTCACCCACTAAGTGCCAACATCTTCCTATAAGTAAATACCATATTATAGATTTTCTTAAGGTGCTAATTGTTCCGATTTTTTGTCCTATCGTGTTTCTCTACTTGATATTATAGCCTGACACCTGCTTACACAAATTACCATCAAGTACCGTCGTAAATAACTTGCGGTTTTTGGATTCTAGACGCGATATGCATATTACAAGGCCCATATTCCCTACTGTGCTAATATGGATTAGTGTTAACCCTTAACCTATTTTTTATCTGTATCTTGAGAAAGAAATGGATTTGAAGGCTAAAATTTCAGGACGACAGAATAACAATACGGCTTTTCAGCTGACATCAAAATGATCTACTTCCGTAATCAGGGGGTCGCAAACATGTCAACTCATTTTATTTTTGTACACTCCAGAATAAAATTTTATGCAGTAAGTTCTGTCACCTGTGTACTTCTTCATGTACCTCGTCTTCAACCCATCAACGCCACTAACGCGATGATTGTCTTTTTTTAAAGACTATTCTTGTAATTTTTTTTTTTTTTGTGTTTAACACTATTATCACCGTCTTCTGAATAACCCACTGTTTTATACACATACAGCAATAATAGCATATTTTTTTTATTAAAAGGCACCACCCACCAATTTCAATATTTGCATTGGGAATTGCTTAGTAAACAATCTTGTGAATGATAGGCTTGAAAATGCTGTATCACCAAAGAAAATTTTATGATTAGAATAATTAATATTGAGATCCCGATAATGGGGCTTCTGGAAACTGCTGCCGGAAACGTACTTCTAATTGTGGAAATAGCTGGGAAAATTGTGCCGGTCGTGTCCTATACGCTCATTCCAGAGCAGCAAGTCAAGGTTGGAGGTCATTTTCGTTGAGGTGCACTGTGGACAAAACAACATTTTTTAATTATTATTGTTTGCAGGTATAGTTTACTATACATTTACTAACACAACTTGCAAAAATCACAAATTTTTGAAATTGGGGTCACTCTAAAAAAATAAAGGTTATGGTTGGGAGTTCATTATTATTTGGGCATGTTAGGTTAAAGCATTGTATGTACCTGGTAGCGTAAAGGAGTAAAAGTTGGCAAGATTTGATGTTGAAAATATCATAAATCTCAATACCTTTTGACCACCGCTTGTTTATCAAATTAGTGAACAACAAAGTTTTGCATGACTATGCAAAGATACATGCACTAAACAAGGACTTAAATGTGGCATAAGTACATTCCTTCACACCTTTACTTTGTTCATGTGCCTATCTTGTTTACAGAATAAAGCAATGATATACAGATGAGGTGCGAAGAGTATGCAATTATACCTAGAAGTGAAAAAGGCAAAAAATGTAACAAATGTTCTAGTAAAACCAAAAGAGAGAATAAATTAACATTTGACATATTTGCACAACTCGCAAAGACGGGGAAAACTCGCAACACGCATATTTCAACTCGCAAAATCCTACTCGCAGTCACGAACTCGCAACGCGCATAGGAACTCGTACTCGCAACTATCAACTCGCACTCGTAACTCGCAACTCGCGACTCGCAAAATACCTGCCCACCGTTGCTAACATGCATCAGTGTGTGTACCCTAAGAAATCTCCTTTGTGAGGACATTTTAGAAAATATATATTATATATATATCATATTAATTACATATATATATATATATATATAAGCCCGCTATCAGTGATCTTGGAAAAGGTAAAACAGATATCGCCCCTATTTTTCATCAAAATCCATTTTTGGACTGTTGTATTAGAAATTAAAGATGAAACACTCTTAAAAAAAAAACCTTTAAGTGGCTAAGCGTAAGCATGCCGTAATTGGGCAAGAAATGGCGATTTTCTGCATTGTTAGCATCTAAAACAGTTCAGAAATGGCACCTCCAGACCAATCTTTAAAATGTTGTAGTGTATGTTTTTCACAAAGAACGGTAGTAATATAAGTGTGATCTGACATAACACTAGCAATTTAGAGACCGATATGAGGAATTCTGAATTTGAAAGAAAAAAAATGATGATATTGTCTTTAATTCAATTGGTATGAGGAATTCTTTAGAAAGCTACAGTATGGTTAAGTTAAGTAGAAAGTAGAAACTATCCACTAATGTCGGTGATTTTTATTTGGTGAAAAAATAAACATTTTGGATATTGATGCGTAGCAATCACGTTGGGGGAGTACACTCTAAATATTCTCACTCAAAGCCGCCAGTTGATAAAAGTGACAATGATTAAACTCGTCTGACCAAGAGGGGGGGGGGTAACCACCCCAGTGAACTTGCTACGGTTTGCGCTAACTGCCAAAGCTCGTAAAAAGCTCTAGGTAATCATTATCTCATCCTTTCTGGTCCTTTTAGCAAAAAAAAATGTGAAGGTAGCACCTTCACGGGGTTAGGGTAATATGCATCCACGTCGAGGGGAACAGTAGGGGTGTGCAACCCAATGATATTGTAGGTGCATTTCTGAGAATATTATGCCTCCAGTATGGCTCAAAAACTCCTTGTTTATGTAAAATAGTCATTTGCCAGTATTTAGGGCTGAAAACCGCGAAAAATCCGATATTCTCAACTTTTTTAGACGCAAACTTGATTTTCGCCTATTTTCAGGGAAAGGAAAATGTCGATTTCCGGCGGCTTGCGGACTGACGAGTCATTGTGACAGCATGCTTTTTACTTCACCTAGTTGTTGGTACTTATTTTGAACTCAATGGAAAGAGGAGGACCATAGCTATTCCACTGGTATCAAAATCATAAACACGGGTGCTTGTAAACGAATCTAGGAAGGGTTGCCCCCCTGGTAAGCCGTGTTACAAAGAAAAACGCTTGGTAAGCAGGGTTAACAGGGTAAAAGGCTATTTTAAGTAAATATAATGTTATGTTAAATACCATATGCAACTTGATATAGTTTGAAGTATGTAGTATATAGGTCTACAACATTTCAACTAAAAACTAAAAAAATGAGATGAGTTAAAGCACCAAACTGGGCAAAAAATGAGGTTTGTAGCCATTATTTATAGTACCGTGTTTGTCCGATTTATGTGTATCATGTTCTATACTCAATAAATGAGCAGTACAGCATAAATCATCACCAAGTATCGTGGGAAATGAACTTGCATTTTATGGTAGGAAACTGATACTGCACGTGCAAACCCATTCTCCACTGTGCTAATACTGATGGTGAAACCATTAAAACGGCAGATTCTTTTTTGTTCCTATCTTGGAAAAGAAATGGATTTGAAGCTGAAAATTTCATGACTACAACGAGAAAAATAAAGCCTTTCATCTCGAAAATTGAGAATACTTCCGGGTTAAATCGTCGAGTCGAACAAATACTATCGGAAGACGCCCTTTAAAATCCGTTGTTATTAACAAGGAGGGTTCACTTTCAAATAGAATTCTCAGCTTTGATTGTATGTCCTCTACTTGCGTTCAGATTGTAGAGTAAAAACTTATTTAGGAGAACAGCGAAAGAGGGATGGCCTGGTAGTCGGACTAGGTTTGTACTAAAAAATTAAACAAGGACTAATGTCTTTTTGTGATACAGACTATTAGCTTTTCCCCATTGCAGTTTTGATAGTTTATGAGGCACGACACTATTAAACACAAATTCAAAAAATTAAAAATGACCCCCAAAATAAATCAGTACGAATATGATGTGCTGTGTACATAGGTATCGTCGGTTTATACACTCTTATCACAAAAAAGAAAGATAAATGTATTTATTAGTATTTTCACTAATGTGCCATATTTTAATATCCATGCTTTAGGTAACATACACTTAAGCTAAAACGTAAACCGGTTGAGACAATTAACCAATGTTTATGTTTTTACCACACTGTTTTATTTCCAGGCTGATAAAATCCATACCCATGAAGGAGACAGTTCAGTGGGAGTGACATTAAATGAAATGAAAAGTTCCAGTTCGAGCAGATCTTGTGCGCACTGGTATACAAAAAAACAGGTACGACAGAATTATTCTCCCAAATTGTTAAGGTCTACCACCAGCCTGAGGATTTTGACCCCCTGGCGGGTCCGCTGGCCAAATCCAGCCCCAACTAATAAAGATTTAGTCACCTAACATGCTCAATTCCAAAGTTCGGAATTGAATTCAGCTGAATTGTATTTTTCGTTTTGATGTAGAAAGCATTTATGTATAATAGTATAAACGTACCAGGGTACTGTTTATAACAAAAATCCGGATCCGGAATTTATTATAAGGATGTGATTTTCTATATGAAGGACATCGGATTTGACTTAGCTATTTCATACCAGTGATTAGTGTGTGACAAGCATTATGGATGCAAAAAGACACGATGTCAGAAAATGGAGGGCGTCATCCCCAGGAAATCTCTGAGTCAGCATGTAAGTGCTATAATATTTGTGAGCCGGTTATAAAATTTGCAAGATATAACTTTTTCCCCTAGATCCAGTATTTAGGCTTTCATTACAGTCATGACGCCATAGTGACGTAAAGAAGGGAACTCTAAGCCTATCGTGTTACAAAATTTATAGGATCGAATGTTCAATAAAGAAAATTCAAGGGGGTGGGAAGTTGTTTCAAAAATAGCTCAGGGTAGAACGAGGCTTAATACTTGAGTAAACATTGAGACCTAAAACAATTTAGGGGGTGGGGTGGACAATTCACATTGTGTCCCTGTATGGATTAGTAAATATGATAATACTCGTTGATCTTATTTTTTCAGAGTGACGAAAATCGTGTATTAAAAGCCTACTGCTGCAGCTCTCTTCACTGGCAATAAGTTTCGACGAAAGAACTCCTGAAATGATGACATTTCATTCTAAGCTGAGGAGTTTTTCCCTATCGCAATGGTGCGACTACCAGTTAGAAAAAATATTTTGAGTGGCTCAACAATTCAATGAATTCCAATTATGAACACGATGATTATAATTTTTGAAAATATATGGCAAAAAAATGACAAGAAATTGTGGATGCATTTGGCTGTCAAGAAGACAGGTCAAAAAATCGTGGAAAGTCACGGGGCCATTTCCAGCAAAATGAGGCTTGCCATGACGGCAAAATACAGAGCGTTTCCAGAAAGTGTGCGAGTAGATTACTCAGGGGGTAGATAACATATCCATCTAACATAAAAAAATTATTAAAACACATTTTGGAAGATTTCTGAGCATAATGTTGGCTGTCATTCATATGCTGATGATACCTAACTTTTGTATGAGTTTGATCCTAAGATAATATGGACGACCTGTTTGCGAAGCTCTTCGTATATGAATGCCTGAATGTCTCCGAATATGTTGCCGCTGAAGTGAGAAAACAAGTGATTTGGATTTTTGACTCTTTATGGTGCCAAAGAAATTGATCTTAAAGACCCAGGCGCTCGTTTGGAGTTTTGATGTGATTGAGGACCAGAGTTCATCAACAATTTTTTTTTTTTTTTCTTGAGAGTACTCTACACCCGGGCAGCCAGTCAAATAACGTATCTGCAAGTCTCTTCATGATAATGCTCAAGCTACTCAGCAGCAATCTCAGTTTGTATTCGGGCATAGTGGATTGGAATAAACTCCAGTCTTCTTCTGATGCTACAACAAGGGACTTGTTATACCTCATACAAGGCGTAGATCGGTCCAGTAAAAACAGAGAAGAAACCCACAGTGTATTTAAACGGGCCTGCTGGAAACACACTTATTTTTTATGTCTAATATTTGGTACATTTTTTGTTTTTGCATCGTTCTGTACTATGTTATGTAAGACGAGGATGGTGTATTGTGTTGAGTCATCCCACAATGCACCAGTTTGGGATCATTTCACCTCATAGGGTCATGTGATTCTCACAAAAATCACTAAGTTACTGGACATTGTTTTTAGTACGGAATTAGTAAGGCACCTTTTTTTTTTTTTTGGGCAAGCATTTTGAGATTCACTCAAAACAACCCTCTGGTAGACGATGTGTTCTCTGCGATGTGTTGTATTATTTAAAAAGATTATTATTAATATTATTGTTATAAACCATTTGGCAGAATGTTCTAAAACAAGTGAAAAATGTGGGGAATAGAAACAGTATAAAAAATACCTTGACCAAACATAAATACTGCAAACGTGAAGCAAAGGTTAATCTATTTTTGTTTCACTTTAGAGATTTTTTTGCTAACATTAATAAACGTTTTAAAGACCATTAATTGTACTGTTTCTAGAAATGTTTTCCTTGGAAAGTCCCACTTTTAGGCCGTATTCTCAAAGATGTTTAACGCTAATCAATGGTTAAATCGCATTTAAACGCCCGCTAAATAAACGCAATCTCAACGCATGGTTAAACTTTAAACGCTTGTTAATTTTAGCGAACATCGTCAAAGGCTTTGTTCCGTTGATGTCTACTGTGTTCTCTACATTATATGAGAACCTGGCACGGTAGATAGAAGCAATTATGCATACAGCATGTACTATCAATAACGGTGCTAAATTGATGATTATCCACTAAAACGGCGTTTTTTTTTTTCATTATATCTTGAGAATGAAATGGTTTGGATTTGAGGGCTGAAATTTCAGGACGACAATTAAAAAAGACGGAGGCCTTTCATCTGATACCCAAATCGATACTACTTCCGGGGAATCAGGGGGGTTCTAAGGACGATCGGAACAAGCACCTTTAAAATGTCTAAAAACGTGTTAAAACTTAGACTGTCCGGGGGTTAGTTTAAGGCGTGTTTAAATGCACGCTTTCAAAATGCCGGAGATTTTCAGCTCTATGTGGATACTCGTGGTTAGACAGTCGTCTCTTTATTTCTCTTATCTTTTTTTCCGAGTCCTCGTTGATTTCGTCCGTCCTTTCCCTTTGCTTCTAGTTCTATTTTTATGGTCGTGTGTATCAGTGGCGGATTAAGAGTTACAGTGTCAGCAGCTGATGACAGGGCCCCTCGAAAATATCTATTAGGGCTCCCGCAGGGACCCCCTAGTCGACCTAAATGTGCGAACATGCGTCGCTTTGCGACGCTAAATGTGGGCCCCACCTTAAGCTGGTGACAGGGACCGTTCATTAAATCCGCCACTGGTGGTATCTGTTAGAGTGTCACAAATGGGATTTCAATTGTGTATGCTTAATTTGTTAATGTTAAACATGGTCACTTTTTCTATTTAATTTGATGCTCGCGTCTGTTTGAAATCAGCTTGTTGCATTCTTTTATGTGTGTGAGTAGCCAGGTTTCTTTTGTGTCTCTCACTCTGCTATATCCACCTGTTTTCTGGTATTTCTTGAATGACCGTGTGCTATTTGTTGCATGTCTTTTGTTCTGTTTGTGTGGTGTAATGTAGTGTGGAGTTTTTGGGGGAGTGTTGTGTTGACTGTTGAAAGGGATGATGTACTGGTTGGAGTGAGGCGCAAGACCAGTTGGCAGTTTTTTTTTTCTGAGTGTGCAGAGTGTGCCGGTAAGGTGAGTGGTTGTAGGTGTAAGGTGATGAATGTAAGTAGTGTTTGCATATTGATTAATATTTAATTGACGCATTTTGTCTGGATGCCCTTTTGTTGCAGTTTGCATTCAATTAATTTAGGGTTAGGAGTTGGGTAGGGTTAAATTATTTTAAGAGGTATGCGGCTTAGGATTAATTAATGTCTGGTTAGTGTAGCTTTAGAGACCCTTGGTGGAGTCGAACATATTTATCAAAGTCAGTGAGCTATTTGCTTATGCGTCGTTGGGAAAGTGAAGTTTTGAAGTTTGAAGAATTATGTGAGAGTGTAACTCCTTTTGAAATGTTCTGTATGATTTAGGTGCGCGATTGAACTTGTCGAAGCCAGGTAGTCGAGAACTGGCTTGGCTTTGAGTTGAGCTGTGTGCCGCACTACTTGCAGTTCAAAGGTATTTCGCCATTTAAATTTAGGTCAAATTTTATCTTTTTAATTAATTTTAGTATTTGTCTTGGTATACTTCATTTTGCAACCTTTTGCTTATAGTTCTTTAGCGCACCACTTTAAAAATGGGTATATGCTTCGGGAGGTCCCCTTTAAGACTTATTATGCAATGTTGTGCGTTTTAATTTCAAAATTATGGTTAAATTTGTAGCAATATTGCTTCCATGTTTTAAGGTCTATGTCAGCTAAGCTGCAGCATCACAAAATACTCTCTTACCTGGTATTGGTATATGTATGGTTAACGTCCTTTCGGACTATTGTGGTTTTGTTTTGCACGGTTTGAAAAGGTGTTTTCTGCGTTTTGTCCTCTTATCACGGTTGGCCTGCAGTGCGCCCAATTTCTATTTTGATGCGCATTTGGTGCTTTAATAGTGATCGTGTTAGCGTCCTTTATATTGAGGAAGAGGCGGAGTCGAGCGAGTGAAGTGTATGACTCGTCGAAACATCGCTTGTGTTTCTTGCTTTTTTTTAGTGAGGAAAAAAGACAACAGTTTTGAATTTGAACTGCCAAGCCATGCCTTAGGGTTTGATAGTGGGTGAGGCAACACATTGGACTCTGGTATGCTAAAACGAATTCTTCGGCTATGCATTTTGGTTTCAAATTATTTTGGTCATTTATTCATTACTCAAGGGGTTTGTGATTATGATAAGGTCTTGGGAATTCGCCTGTATGTGTGAATCTTAGTTATAGCTCAACACAATTTTGCTTTAGTAATAATTGTTCATTCAAATTTCAGTTTCGGGTGGGCTGGGTTCCGTTTGTAAATATAGCACCGCCTGATTCTGTTTAATATTTTGTGCAAATGTTACGTTGTGATGGGGCTGGTTATATATAGTTTGTAGATCAAACCGGCTCAAAAACGCAGTGTGTGATTCGAGATGAATGTGTTTTGCTGTGGAACTTTCAAATTCGTTTCAAGGGTCTACATTTTTTTTAAAGCTAGGTAGTAAGGAGCTAGGTTGTAGGTTTCCGTCAAGGTAGGTCAAGTAATTGAGATTAGTTTAGTATGCGTTTTGCAGCCAAGATGGGAACATTGTTAAGTTTTGGCCATGGGTTCTACTTAAACTAAAATAATTGCCAACTTGTCTTTGTTTGTGTTTGTGAAATTTCGTTATTTTGCATGTGAATTTAAAACCTTGGAAACAATAACGCTTGCATGGAAATCAAACTTAGCCTGGCCTATGCAATGTAACGAAAGAACGAATTGATTCACAGATATTAAATGTATAAAAGATATTTGGTTATTTTAGATTACACAAAATATATTATTGTTCGTCAAGTTCGATTTGCTGTGGGGAATAACTGCTCGGTCTACGACCAACACGACAGGGAATTGATTAACTCGTCACAAGGTATTCTTAAAGGCCTGTATTCTCAAACCGACTGTTTAACGCTAATCATTGGTTTAAATCGCAATTTAAACGCCGCTAAAATAAACGCAATTCTCAAAGCATGGTAACTTTAAACGCTGTTTTAAATTTTAGCCGAAAATGTTAAACATGCCTAAAACGTGGTTAAACTTAGACTTGGTCGGGGGTAGTTTAAAGCGTTGTTTAACTTCCACGTTTCATCACTGGCGGATTTTCAGCTCTGTGTGATACTCGTTGTAAGACCAGTTAACTCCTTAATTATCTTATTTTCCGAGTCCTCAGGTGATTTCTTCTAGTCCATGTTTACGTTTGCGTCTATTTCATGCTTCGTGTTTTATCTGTTTTAAGTATGAATGATCAGCAAGTGCGGACAACGACAAAAAACAGTTTTAAATAGGCCGGGTTTTGTCTCTACCATTAAAAATTCTAAAGATCCTTGCGTAACGCGACATTCTTGAAATTTACCCGTGGGGCTTCTGACCATTGTATTTACAAAAACTACGGAGGCATGTCTGACAGATAAATATTCTTCCACGCAAACGGACTGAATAGCGAAAGATAGTCACAGTCGGTGGATGATATTTTCGGCATGTAAAATACAGTGGGTAGCTAAACGACTTGTTAAAATATTTAACCTGCGGTTTTTTAAACAGTGGGTTTAGCTAACCAGAGTTTAGGCCTAACCACCGTTTTATTTTAAACCATCGTTTAAGAATACTGGCCCCTTAATCTTAATTTGAGAACCCCTGGTCCGTTGGACAATAGTATTGAAGGATAGCAGTATAGCGAACATACAACAGTTTTCATAGGCCGGGTTTTTGTAGCTCCATAAGCTCCTAAATAACACTACCTTCTGGAAATTACCCGGGGCTTCTGCCATAGCATTTACAACTAGGAAGGGCTGAATCTGACCTATAAATTGGTCCGGTCACGTAATATTATAGGCGAAGATTGTCACAGTTAAGTGGAGAAGTTTTACGGCGTTAAATACCGTGGTGAGTAAAACGACTTGTTTTTAAAGTATTTAACTGCGGTTTTTAACTGGCGTTTAGCTAACCGCAGGTTGGGCTAATCACCGTTTATTTTAAACACTTGAGGAATACGGCCATTAATGTTTAAACATTATGCATTCTATTTTTGGAGTGTTTTAAATATGTGATGTAACGGCCAATTCAACGTTCAGCTGACGAATGATTGAAATTT
This sequence comes from Ophioderma brevispina, assembly GCA_023653785.1. NCBI lineage: Eukaryota > Metazoa > Echinodermata > Ophiuroidea > Amphilepidida > Ophiodermatidae > Ophioderma > Ophioderma brevispina. Next base: position 13,918 of record JAMKCH010010855.1, read on the forward strand.
AATATCTGAATAGTAATAATAAGTAAATACAAAGGCGTATATTCACAAAGTACTTATCGGTTTAAATATTAGTCCAAGACTAAGTCCTACTATGAAGGACCATAAACGTGTTTTTTTCTTTTTGATTAGGTTAATGCCGACGAAAACACAGATGGGACCAAGAAATCTCAAAGTAGACGTCGTCATGGTTTAACACGTAAACACGAAATCTTGACAAATTTTATATAAAGTTATCGATAATAATACAAAAGCATATGATCAAAGCACTTTACAAAATTGAAAGTATTACTATTTGGCAATAATCAAACAAATACAATAAATTTGTGAGGGAAAATGAATGAGCACCGTAACATCTAAAACTATATAAGAAATAGCTGCACAGTCAAATAAGAAAATTCATGTGAGGCAAAAAAAGAGAGCAATCTAAGGACATGATTAACTCTTAGGATATTCTATCAAGCAATATTTTTTATTCAAAACGGTGGAGGTGAAGAAGTTTCAACTCCATTTAGGTTATTCTGATTTTATGTATTGAATAACGGAAGAGGTCGCATGTGTTCATGGGAACACCCATGTCAGACAAACCTCAGTGCGCTTAAATAGGTTTGTGGTTTGTTGTCAGTATGCTGGATCTGTTAACGTGTTTTATCACCGCACACTGACTCAAGTAAAACAAGGACTAAACTTATTTTGTGAACAAGGGCAACATGAAAATTTGGTATTGTACTTTTCTGAAAATACATGTTACTTTCTATTTACATCAATGTATCATCGATTCCTTGAACTTCACCATTTAATTTATTAAAATATTCATGTGACTTTTAAAACATAACATGGAGAAAAGTTAGTTATGTTAAATAAGAGTATTGGTGTGACGAAAATGCTACTTTGGTGCGAAAAGGGTCGTAAGATTAAGATGTCGAATTGACTTGCAAATTTGAATATAACATGTTACTTTCAAAAGACGTGGGCCCTTATTCTCACACTATGTGTAACGCAATCACCGGTTAATCGCAATTTAAATACGTCAGTAAAACAAAAAGCAATCATCAAAGCATGGTTCACTTTAAACGCGTTAAATTTTAGCCGCACATCGTTAAACATGCCAAAACGTTGGTTAAACTAGCTTGGCCCTGAGGGTAGTTTAAGGGTTGTTTAACTTCACGTTTTTTATCCAAATGACTGATATTTTCTGTTTTAGGTCTAGGGATACTCGTGGTTGACCAGTACCTCATTTATCTCTTTTCTTTCTTTTCCCGAGTCCTGCATGGTTTCTTATGGTCCCTTTTCCTTGCTTCTATTTTCATGCTCGTGTTTATCTGTGATAGTATTGAATGATATAGCAAGTGCGGCAAACGACATAAAACAGTTTTAAATAGCCCCGGGGTTTTGTCCCCATCAACCAATTCTAAACATTGCGTAACGCGACATTCTTGAAATTTACCGTGGGCTTCCTGCATTTCATTTACAACTACGGAGCGCATTGTCTGACATATAATATTGTGAATAGTAATAATAATTAAATACAAAGGCCTATATTCACAAAGTACTTAATCCTGGTTTAAATCTTAGTCCAAGACTAAGTCCTACTATGAAGGACCTCACGTGTTTTTTTTCTTTTCTGTATTAGGTTTAACTGCCGAAACACAGATGACGAGGACCAAGAAATCTCAAATGTCATTTGGTTTAACACGTAAACACGAAATCTTGACCAAATTTTCTTATACGTTATCGATAATAATACAAACAGCATATGATCAAAGCGCTTTACAAAATTGAAAGTAATTACTATTTGGCCAATAACATAATACAATAAATTTGTGATGGAACATGAAATGAGCACGTAACATCTAAACTATATAAGAAATAGCTGCACAGTCAAATAAGAAAATTCATGTGAGGCAAAAAAAAGAGCAATCTAAGGACATGATTAACTCTTAGGATATTCTATCAAGCAATATTTTCTTATTCTCAAAACGTTGGAGTTGAAGAATCAACTCCATTGTAAGGGTTATTTCTGAATTTTTATGTATGAATAACGGACAAGGTCGTATATGGGTCATGGGAACACCCATGTCCGACCAACATCAGTGCGTCTAAATCGGTTTGTGGTTTGTGTCTGTATTGCTGTATCTGTTTTGATTCGTTTGGGTGGGTTGCTATATTGAAAGAGGCTTGGCCGCCATCGTCTGTGAAAATGTGAAAAAAGTACCGAAAGAAACTAAATTCAATCTGAGAACATACGTATTTAAAGTTATTTCGATTTCATGTTCTATTAAAAGAAACCAAAGATCCTTCGTAACTTGGACTTAGCTCTAGACTAAGAGTTAAACAAGTAAAATAAGGACTAAACTTATTTTGTGAACAAGGGCCAACATAGAACATTTGGCATTTTACTTTCTGAAATTACATGTTTCTATTTACATCCATGTATCATTGATTGGCCAATTGAAATCATTCTTATTTTGAAAATTCCAATCAGATTCATTGAAATTCACCATTTAATGTTCATAAAATATCATGTGACTTTTAAAATATAACATGAGAGAAAAGTTAGTTAATGTAAATTAAGAGTATTAGGTGTGACGAAAATGCTACGTTTGGTCGAAAGGGTCGTAAGATGTGCGAATTGACTTGCAATTTTGAATATAACATGTTACTTTCAAAAGACGTGGGCCCGTATTCTCAAACTATGTTTAACGCTAATCACCGGTTAAATCGCAATTTAAACGTCCAGTAAAACAAACGCAATTCTCAAAGCATGGTTAACTTTAAACGCTGTTTAAATTTTAGCCGAACATCGTTAAACATGCCTAAAACGTTGTTAAACTTAGACTTGGCCCGAGGGTAGTTTAAGGCGTGTTTAACTTCACGTTTTCATCAAATGACTGATATTTTCTGTTTTCAGCTCTATGTGATACTCGTTGTTAGACCAGTTACCTCCTTTATTTCTCTTTTCTTTCTTTTCCGAGTCCTCAGTTGTTTTCTTCTGGTCCATTTTTCCTTGCTTCTATTTTCATGCTCGTGTTTATCTGTTATGATAGCAAGTGCGGCACAAAGACATAAAACAGTTTTAAATAGGCCCAGTGTTTTGTCTCATCCAACAAATTCTAAAGCTCCTTGCGTAACGCCACATTCTTGAAAGTTCCCGTTGGGCTTCCTGATTTTGCATTTACAACTATGGAAGGCATTGTCTGAAATATTAAATATTGTTCACGCACACGTAATTATGATATAGGCGAAGATAAGTCCCAGTTCGGTGGATGATTATTTTCGACGTTTAAATACAGTGGTTTTGGATAAACGACTGTTAAAATTTTTAACCTGCGGTTTTTGAAAACAGTGTGCGCTTTAGCTAACCACAGTTTAGGCCCTAACGCCGCCGGGAACCGCGTTTTTTAAAAATCGTTTGAGAATACGAACGTGATGCTTGACGTGTTTTACACGCCCTCGTAATGATATAGGGAGATTTTAAGTCACGTTCGGTGGATATTTGACAGCGTTTAATACATGTGGTTAAGTAAACGACTTGTTAAAATACTTACCTGCGGTTTTTTAAACAGTGCAATTTAGCTAACCACAGTTTAGGGCTAACCACCGTTTATTTTAACATCGTTGAGAATACGGCCAGTGATGTTTAACATATTTACAAAAGAATTGAAAGAAATTTAATAGAACGTTTTATAAAAAAACTGTTATGCATGAGATTAAAATGCACCAATCAAAGTCTTTATTTCAAATTGCCTAATAAAAGCTCATTAAATTAGATCCACATTTGTTTTTAAACATTAAGATGTAATTTACGTGTTGTACCTTTTTGAATAAATGTACTTTCCAAAATGACATATTCAGAGGAAAGAACACGAAAGAATTAAACCAACATTATAAAACTAGTACACGACAGGAGAATACCAACAATTAATATATTCATTTTTCAAATTGACCATTGATAGTTTATTTAAATGATGTCATGTAATTTTAATGTTGCGGTGTTGTTTTTTAAAAATAGCTTTCTTTTTTATTTACGGTAATTGCCTTTTAAAATGGCCGTGATATTCAGGAAAAAGCATAAAAAGTATTAACAAAAAAATTGGCACATAAAAAACAGTTTCCGTTGTATTTCAAATTGACCCAAGTGAGAGCTCGTTTAAATGATATCCAAACAACTTTCAAATTATACGTGTTAGTTTGAAAGTTACTTGGTATAATTTACGAGCTAAGCCCGCTTCATTGGACAATGTAAATAAAGGAAGACTTTTGATTTTATCAAGTGGTATTTCATTTCTTTCATGACTTATTTCTGAAATTCAAGTAATTTCGAAAGAACAGGTTAAATTCTTGAAAAGTAACATGATAAATAGCTAAATGAGATGTTATTTATTTCGAAAAACACGTTAATTCGAAAGTTACGCGATAAATTGAACAAGCTATCACTGCGGCTATTGGAATATAAAAGACTTGATTGGTCATTGTTATACAGTATTCAGAATTTTTTTAACCTGTTATTTATTTTCATGTTCCTTTCTGAAATATGTTAATTGTGAAAGTAAGATATTACTCCAAAAGGTTACACGTAAAAAAAGATAATGAAGTTATTGAAAAAACAACAGTTAATATACAGTTGACGTGAGGATAATTTAATGAGGTATCCTTGGGTAATTCGAAACAGAGCAAGAATTTTGGGTTCCATTGGTGCATTTTAGACCACTGATCTCAATTTTATGTGTGGATTAATCTTCATGATCTTTTCCGAAATATCATGTCATTTCGAAATCAACATGTTAACAAGATTACACATTACAAATGGACGTGGCATGCTAGTTTTAAAAAACAACACCTTAATTCGAAAGTTACGTGATTTAACGTGCTATCAATGGACACTTTGAAAAAAGGGACTTTGATTGCATGCCATTTATATCGTGTTAAAAAACAAGATTGTATACCACGTTAAATATGCTTGTATGATTCTTTTATGAACATTTACTTTAGAAATTTACATTTAAACTTAGACTTACTCGGAGTGCGGCGCCAGGGGGGAGCATGGGGAAATTTCCCAAAACTTTTTTCTTGCCCCCCCCCCCCAAAACAGAAGAAAAATGAAAGACTTTTTGGGGGAAAATCTGCCATTTGGCAAAATCACAAATTTTGGCAAAAAATTATCAGTGATTTGGACCAAATTGGTTTAAATTTAAAATCTTCAAAGTGTTGATGTTTGCCACCGGAATTTCACTTTGCCCCACCCATAAAAAAAAATTTTTTTTGCCTCCCGCCCCCCCCCCACCCCCCCCCCCCCCCCCCCCCAAACAAAAAAAGAAGTCTGGTGCCGCCACCTGCCTACAGCCAAAAAAATTGTATATAGTATGGTATTAACAATTACATGAAACTTAATAGCAGCATGTCCAAATAATGAAAATTTGAAATTAAATATGTTTTTTATCTAAACTAGACATGTCATTTTATAGACCATTAACAGAATGTAAACAGTTAGGCCTGGATCCTGAAATTAGGCGGCCTGACTGTTCCACCAATGGGCAGTTGTATATGTTAGAGTTTTATATATGTGCCATAACGATTCGCAGGCAACCAAAGAAGTGACGTAGGATAACTATCTATAGCTTTAAGGTGTATAATGTATTGGGGTATTTGATATATTGTGTGTGTGTATGTTAACAGGGGAATGACCCCAGATTTAGTATTAATAAAGTTTTTATCTTGATTAGAATGGCCTTCACCCCAAAACACCATCTGTAAAGTTTCGCGCCGATATTACAACCCGTTGACTGTTGAGAGCTACAAACGGGATTTTCTAATCCACATAGAGCACTCGGTAATTGGTCGACCAAAAGGGGGGCACATTTTCGCTTATAACATTCAACCAAACATTTTTGCCTAAGATTTCACAGGGTAATTTCTGGTTAAATGAGAAAAAATAGCTTTCTTCAGTAGCGTTTTTTAGTATCACTAAAATATTCAATGCCAAAGTTGAGAAGAGTCGGAGTATTCATTTTCATGTAGGAAACATTGGTCTAAGTTATCAGCTCCACAGGATTACGTTGTAAACAAAAAGTTTTGGTCCGGAATTTTATAAAAAGTGTAATTTGTAAATGAAGGACAAAAGCGATTGTCGCATTCGCTATTTCACATCGTGATTAGTATGTAGACAACATTACGTAGTTATGCAAAAAAAATACGATTTCTTAGGAAAAATAGGGCGCCAATCGCCATCCTCGGGAAGCGGGGGTCAGCAGTATGAAGTTAATTGTCCCCGCCGAACGATTTCGGAACGGAGACTATAACATGAGCCAGCGTCCGTCCCGTTTCTGTGAGAAAAATGTTCAACTAACGTTGATAAGATTTATTTGGAGTTCGTAAGTGCAACAATTATAATAAATTGGTGGAGAAGCGGGTTGATGAGGTCTCGACCTGATTAGATTTAGGCGTAAAATATGCTAATTAAGTATCTTATACTTTGTATAATTATGAAAATTTTTCCTTGCGGCAAGGCTGGTACAAGTTCTAGAGTTCTGGTAGGAGTTCCGTAAGGAGTTATAATGATGTGTCTTGGTGGAAGGAAGACAGTCTGAAGAGTTCTCGACCCGATAAGATTTTGCGACGTTATTTTGGGCCAAGTTGAGGATGCACTGAGCTAATTTAGCTACTAATATGCCCCACACAAATCAGCGTAATGCTAGCGAAGTGTACGTGTAAGCCGGCGTCGTTACTATGTCAATGGATCACGCTTTTGGTCCTGCACACACCTCGAAATGACACTTACACAAAGTCTACGGCCTGCCATAACATTCCAAAAGGTGCGTGATCCAGTAACCAGCGAGTTATGTAACCAGTCGACTGCGAATTGCTATGACTATATATTTAGGACACTGTCCATGGATACTCAAAAATCCTGCGCTGCATTGTTAATGCATTATTAAAAATGTCAAAACCACCCACTTGTAAAGCTTGAGGTTGTTCGCCACTTTACCACCCTGGAAAAAGCCACTAATATTTTGGTTCCAGAAACACTAACTTCAATTGCCCATTTCTTTGAAGAAAGACAGAGTAGGGGCATTGGAGTAAGGAGCATATTTTCAGATTCAGTGTTTGTAGATGATCTGAAATGTCTGGGTTAATTCAGCAGTAATATCCCGGGGCCGCGTTAGCACAACCAAGCCCTTATTAATTCCCATATACTGATGTGTTTACTCCGCATTATAGTTGTTCCTATTTCTCTGACTTAAATATTAAGAAGATAAATAATCTAATGATTAGAAAAGTTTTACGGGTATTTGAACCCAAGTAGCCGTTTATCTGTACTTTTTCAATTTAACACGCAATGGTAAACACACGGGCGGATAGTAAAGATAATTATATTCGCACTAGAACACATCTATCTCTTATCTTAGCACAATGGTGATGTTGTTCGGTGTGGATTTGATGTTCACATTTATATGATTTAACACAATACATGTTGTGAAGATTTGTCAAAACCTATTGAAAAGTAACTTAAGAATTAGTCGAAACTATGAAAGAGTGAAAAGTAAAATTTATTTAATGCCAATTTTTTTTCACTCCTTTTGATCCCTAATGGCGTCCCATGGAAACACCTAAGAAAACCACTTTCCAGACGGGAATTTTCACTGAAACTCAGTACCACCTTTGTGGAACCAGGCTAAATTTGTACTTATACATGCTAAATGAGTTTAGGTTATCGTCGTGTACATGCAATGGGGGGGGTAAATGAATGTTTCCGAAACGTGTCAAAATTGTGGAACAACAATGATTTCAGACCCTGCCTTGCCACAGCAAACTGCCTTGTTAAATCATTTGATGATTTTGTCTATATTAGAAGGGCCAATTACATATACCCACATTACCATGTTGTTAGTCTTTTTTTATTTTTTTTTTGTCGGGGCAGTAAGTATAATATGAATTACCATAGGGTACAAGCCAGTGAAGGCTCGAAGTCGCATGCGTGATGATGAAATCGCTTCCTTTCAGCACACTAAGGATACATTGTATTACAATTGAAATGTTTCGTGCATATGATCATAAATATAGCAAAAACAGAGTTCTAGGTAACAGAATTTGGTAATTATATTTTTAAAATCAACTCTCCCGTTGGTATAAGGAACAGGGGTGTTTACTTGGACCCAAAAACTATATTATTTATCAAAGCTGGGTGATTCGATCGCAAAACATCGTACCCGCCTTCCCCTTTAACGGGGCAGGAAATGGGGAAAATTTTAGTATTGTGATTAGAAGATAAGCTAAAAAATTACAAAAAATACAGTTTTAATTTTTTTCCAGAACTGGAGAAAGGAAAATGAGTAAAACAAATCTTGACTACCATTGACCCCACCCTTTAGGCAATTAGTGTACAGTATTTTAATCAGGTTTGGTATAGATGGTTGGTTATTGTTTAGGACACGTCCCTTCTGAAAAACGTTACAAAAATACAAGTAATATTCTCTCTTCAAAAATATTTTTCTGTTGTATCTAGTCAATAACATTAAGTCTAATCGGGTTTGCCTTTAATTATGAGTAATTGCACTGAGGAATCGTTTAACTTATCATAAATATGGATTTCAATTGAGATAGCTCAAAATGTTTGAATCAGTACAAAAACCATAATAATTTCTATTACACTGTTACTAGTCAAGTTACTTTATTGAGCCTTATTTAGTAAGTACACAAAAGAAAGTTAACAAGTTAGTAGTCCCCATTATTCAACAAAGTTGCTGGAACTCAAATTATGTGCGTAGGTATGTGGGGAAATACGGAAAAAAGAATAGAGGGAAAAGAAGGAAAAAGAAAAATGTTCTAAGGGACTAGGTGCCCTGTTTTACATTGCGTTTATTTTACTTAACTGCTGTACTTAATAATGAAGTCAATGTGATACATGGATAGGCCCTAACTAACTGGAATCTAATCGGGACCCTTTGGTATGAAACCAAACACTCTAACTCTGGGGACTTAAATAACACATCCTACGATTCCTACAGGGGAAATATAAGAGCATTTTAATTCTATACATTTTTTTAATTATAATATGAAATCAACAAATATCACACCAAAACGCGGAAAGGACTACTAAAGAGGTTTTTTTTTAACTATTCAAAATTTTGAAGTGAAAATAGGATTTTAAATTAATACTTGTTTGTGTCCTTTTTGTTTTTACAAATTGTCTTGTTTTATAACTTTGAATTGGTGACTTAAATGCTCTGCTGATTTGAGTCCGGTTGACTTAAGTTGTCAAGATTACAACTTCAACAATCAGTTGTTTAAGTCTACAGCAACAAGTTGTAAATGAGTAATGTTACTAATTTTGTGCCGCAATTTACGCTAATTAAGTGTATGTTTATGGTGTTAATATTTCTAAAAATAAGTTTTAAGGGTATTTTGTGACAATTTTTAGCCTTATTATTTTAAATATTTGGAGTTACTCTAAAAATCATGTACTATTTACAGATTAATTAATCATTTAGCAACAATTCTAAGACACACTGATAATTTGAGGCTATTTTTCTAGATGTCAGTAATTTCAACATATTCTGAATTTAAATGTTTGTCACTGAAAGGTTCTCTTCAGTAGGATATCCAGTAAACATAAGCCCTTACGGTTGATGACATCGACTTCATCTATCGGACTTCTCAGTTAACCAACCATACAGCAAAACCAAAAAGGGTCCTTCGATAGTGTGTAGGACTACCCTGGTATCTGTCCCTCGGTCCCCTAACAAAGTAGTCGTTTGCCAACCCTCTAAGGTGATGGCTTGAAAGCGACCTTGGAAACCACCACATGTAGGTCTACTCAAGAAACCACGATACAGTAAAACCATAAAAGGTCCCGTAGGCAGGACTTACCCACTTACATGATCAGTAACCCAAAAAAAAATGTAAAACCAAAGAACGGTATCCTGCAGGACTACTTTGTCATCCTCCCCAAAGTTGTTGTTTACTATCCCACTTAACTGATGAAGCGGTTTAAGTGATCCACCCATAGAAAAACATCTTTAGAGATCCACTCCATCTAGTAGGACTACTCAGTAAATCACTAAACAGTAAAACCAGAAAAGGTTCTCCTTCAGTAGGCTACCCAGTAAATATATGAACTCCACACTCTCCAAGACGACTATTCGACCCACACCCATTCCACCTCTAGGGGATAGGAGCTGACTCAGATCAGTCCCTATACAGTAAACCAAACTCATCCTTTAGGACTACCTACTCACCGCCGGCATGATACGCAAGCACGCGAGCACACACATAGTTATATTGATTTATAACACACTATTGTTGGAATTTCTGTCACAGTTTATTGTTTCATGATTACTTGTAACCTAAAGTGAACGCTAAAATTTAGAAATTATTCGTCACCGAGTGGTGCAATTCAACCTATAGATTAAAGTAAAAAATCTGACAAAGATTTTATGAGGTGATGTGGAACATGGAAAAGCAATTATGCGGTATTTGCTAGTCAGTTTTGAATGGTGTGACCACACGTAGCCTACACGAATTACTAAATGTTGGTCAATTATAAACAAAATAATAACGATTAATGTTGTGATTCAATTTTATGTGCTTCTCTATTTGCAGTAAAAAACCCTTGTCAGATTTTATGAAAGTAAAAAAAAAAACAGTGTATTTCGTCTCTATTATTGAGAGGAAAGAAAATATCTAGCGTCAGATTTAAGAGGTTGTGTGACACAAAGTAGATCAATGAGTAATAATTTATGTATCTTTAGTTGTCTGTTATAGGAATTATTGCTTGTGAAATCATTGATGTAATGTGAATATTCACATTAAGTTATTATAAATGTGTTTAATTATGTAATTAACCGACGTGATAATAAAATATTCAAAATTATAAAAAAGGTTGATAAAGCTGTTTTTGTAATTCTTTAATATTTCTGAGGGTGTTTTTTCTAAGGCCGGTGTATGGTAATTGGGTTAGGCTAAGACCAGACTGCTTTTACTTTCAGTCAATTAGGAGTAAAACAAATGTGTTGTCTTTTTGCAAATAATTGCTGATTTGATTTAAATTTCATCAGAAAAGTGGAAAATAAATTCCATTTCAAAATAGAATGGTTAAGATAGAGAGGCAAAACGTTACGTATCTTTAGAAATTCATCGTCTGGCATGTTTTGCCGACCACAAAGAAAAACATAGAGTGACCAACAATAGAAGCAATGGCTGCTCCGCTTCTTCCACATACTGGGGGTGCCGGTTTGCATATACACTATCGGTAGTGATACAAAATTAATGTATGTGTTGAGGTGGCCAGTGTAAAAAGAGTGGACCTGGATCATTGTGCTCACAGATTACTCTTTTTATCATAATGACCAATGCGCGCTTAGGTGAAAAGGTGTATTCATTGGGCGGTTTATTTAAATCAAGACCACTGTGTTGTCATTGCCTCGTTGTTGGCAGGGTAGGACAAAATTAATCAACCCATAGAACCCCAAATCAACAACTGATTATTTTGGCGGATTGTTTGTATAGATTTGACCATTAGGTGTGTATACAAGAACCCAAACTGAATATTATTATTCCGTGCAATATTCAAAATGTCAGCGCCCAGCACGGACGACTGGTTTTGAAGGCGTTCCCCCACCTTGTCATTATGATTCTATGCATAGAAAAAGTAGGCGTGGCCTAGCGGTTAGGGTGTTGCCTCTGGCGCAAATTACCATCAAAATTCCCGGGTTCGAATCCCGGTGTGGGTAGGGCCATTTGCTGGATTTATTCGGGTACTATCAATTCTGGGTTTGGATCTGATACCAGCTATTGATTAAATACAGGAAATACCGCTCTCCTCCAGTCACTTGGAATTGGGCAAATGATCATGAAACGCATCCCGTCCTTCGGAGGGACGTTAAGCCGTCGGTCCGTGTACAGAGAGTCACAACTGTACATGTACATCGCAGTCAGTGTCGAATAGAGTAGGGTGTAAACCCCGGACTGTTCCCAACCCGCCACCGCCTAAATATGAGGGCCAGGTTAGGAGCGTCCGTATCATGGATACACGCGGCCCCGGATAAGCACACTTAGTGAACAAATCCTGACACCCCCACAAAGCCAGTACCAATGAGGGGGGGGGGGGGGGGGTGGGGGGGGGGCTTGTGGATAGAGCAAACAAACAAACAAACAAAACAAATAAGCCCAGATATAAGATCTATGGTCAAAAACTATATCTCATCCAGCGGTCCTCCCTTTCCTTTTTCTCATCTCCAGAGCCATTATAACGAAATCTGATAATAAGAAAAAAAAAAAACTGTTATAAAGAAGTATTTTTTTTATTTTTTTTATCTTTTTTATCTTTATTATGTTTTTCAACCCTGGTTATAACGAAATTTGGAACTAATTTCACTGTCCTTGACACACGTCGTTATATAGTTTATGACAGTTTTATAATGACATTTGTAATGGTAATTCAGTAGTAAACACAAAGCGTGCATTAATATGTTAACATTTCTAAATAAAAACTTACTGCTTTTTGGTCGGGCTACGGTAATAAAATATATAAACATTTTGATCCACCTGCTAACATAAACCACATAGGCCAAACTTTTTTGACTCGTTTTCTGCACACTATTTAAAAAGAAAATCTGAACATCTTTAAGATACCTTTGTTTGACTATTGTTAAGAAAATAATATCAAAATTAAAAACATTTACCAAAAATTTAGAAAAAGAATTCAACGTATTAAATCTCAAACAGGATTTATCATTATTATGACAAAATCTGTATTTTGCTTGCTGGGAATTAATGGTTGAGTGAACTAGTATAATTACAAATGCGATGGTAGTAATTGCAGATTTAAAAGTGCTTTGCTTGTTGGCTACTCTCTGAATATTAGACATAACAAAACAAAAAGCACAATATTTCTTTCTCCCCACCCCCGAAACCCAGTTAGCTACTACTATGATCTATATACATGTATACGAGGCAAAAATTAAGAGGCAAAACGATATGCCTTCTATTTTGAAATCAAGGTGTCGCTACAACTAAACTGATTCCCCAAGTTAGTTAAAATATTCCTATGGCTTCATTACACTGAAAATATGGGTAAAGACACCTGACCTGATCGGGCTTCTATAGCTCTCAGGGGCGGAAATATTAAAAACAAAAAAACAAAACAACAAACAAACAAAACCAAAAACAACACAAAACAGAATAGCTATCAAAACCAAATGCCATAGCATCACAAAACGTCGTTATTAATGTTTTTTATTTAAAGTCTTTGTCCATGGGTATATACAAGGTTGAATGCCTCTGGCAAGTCTAAATACGAAAATATGGCCAAACATTGTACAAGGTGCTTCGAGCCAGATTGGATTTGTGCAAACAAATTATGGCAAACGAATTTAGAACACGAAGTTTATAAATTTCTTGCAAACTATGAAGTTGAACAAATCTTGGAACGCGGAAACTTAAGGCCCAATTACTTCCTGACACCTTGCATTTTAGGTATATAAGCATCTCGAAGCTGACTTATACGTAGATTATAACCCCAAAATGGGAAAAAAAATGCTTAAAATTGCAGAATTTTAAAAAAAATTTGACATAAATTATTTTTCACTAATTTGATATTTTCTAACTTTTAGAATGTAATTTTCGCAATGCAATTTGATGTTCTATTGTAGTGTGCTTGATATTATTGTGATACTTTGCCTGTAATAAAAAAACATGAGGGGCGTCCTGTGTAAAACAGGGAATCATAAAAATCAATATTTACATAAAAGCACAAATCACTGAAGTGGGGGGACTTTTTTTCTAAAATCTATGTCAAAAACTTTTTGTGGTCACAAATTCCGGAAAACTAGTGAAGTATGAAAGCCTTGAGGAGCTCAAAACGGTTTTAAAATGTACAATGCGAGGAAAAATAAGCTTGAAGTATGCAATTTGGTTACAGACATCAATGCAGATTTATTTTTCTTTCGCAGTCATTGGCAAAAGATTATTATTCAATTAAGGTTCTAAAAAATGCATTGGTCTTAAAGATATTAATGACAAAGTATAATATAAAATAATTTTTTTTAAATCCATAAACCTTTTACATGTGGAGTTCAAATTTTGATGGACGTCATAAAATTTTGGCACAATAGAGGACTTAGATGTACATATTTTGAAATCAAAACATACGATTTCCTTACTCAGAACATCCAAATGTAAATGAGACCCCAGAGTTTACAAATGTGAATAAATAGAATAAATATATGTGTTACCAGAGAATATAGTAAAGATATTTTAGACCTCGGATAAACACAGAAATTACGTTTTGAGAAAATGAATTGAAACTGCTATTTTGTACATGTGTCAATGGGAAAAATGAAATTAAACGTTACTCTAACACAAAATGTAAATACCATATAGCCTTCAAACAAAGTGAAATTAAAAAAAAAATGACACTCGTGTATTGGGATTTTATAATAGAGAAAATTAAATAATAATTAAAATTTCAGATTATTTTCACCAAAATTTGATGACGTACTTTATTGGTGAATATCAATTTTTTTGCAAATCCAGGCGAATTTTACGACCTCTGGATTCGTATTCCCGGGGTTCCAGACTATCGATATCTGTTGGTTGTTAAAAAAGTTCTCTCGAGTAAACCTATTTACAATTTTAAGTAAAGCCTTTTTTAAATGTTGGAGCACTGACTAACATCAATTTCTTTCTTCAACTTGTCACGGAGTTGGGGAACCGTCTCATCTCTGAGAACACCTACCTTCCATGGTCAATTGTGAGTAACGCTCAGAGAAAGATCATCCACATCATTCTTAAGTGTTGAGAACTCCGATTGTAGCCCTGTCAAGTTGATTAGTAAATTTGGCAAAGTTTTGTTTTTTTCTCTTCATAGCACTAGTTAGATTAGTAACTCATCCATGGTGAATGAGAAAACATTAGTGATCAGAAATAAGGAAAATCTAGCATTATCCAACGTTATGTTTGTGCACACAATATAAAAGAAATAGGTCATTCGGGAAAACCGTCGGATCCAGTGTCAATAATTCATACTGTCAATGGAGTAATTGTATAACGAGTGAATTGAAGCGTATACTCGTGGGGCGGTGTGGAGTTAGATAGATTGCATGGGGTGTGAACGAAGCGGAGTTATGTGTGGCGTGGTATAGTAGATGGACCATTGCCTACATATCAGTGTGTCTACGGTACGATTTAGAGCATGAAATACAGTTAAAAGACGTGGTAAATCATCTCAAAATCAAGTTCATAGGGGTAAAGTACCTTACCCTCCATCTGTTTGAAGTCCAGGGCTATAAAGAGTATATACCAGTACAGGAGTGCAGCAAAAACCCAGCACCCTACACTACCACACCGTGATGTTCGCCATGTTCAGATAAAAATTTTCCGTTTTTCCCGACACCCAAAAAAAATACTTCTCTAATATATAGTTATAAAACCGAGGGTGTCTAAATAATTGAGGAACAGTGAAAATAAGAGTTCGACATTTTCTGCACACAACGGTAGAATTCTAGCGAACAAATCCCGTTTCAAATTTTTGCAAGTGATCTCATTAATATTCAGAAATGGGTACCATATTTCGTAAAGCATATTCAATTCGATATTACGACCGTGGTGCCATCGCTTTCTCTCCTCGCTCTACAATAATCTTTCTTATACTAAAAGTTTTCAGTACAATTACTGTCAGCAAATGCCTTTAATTCACGGATTTCAGCTCTTCTTTGCTGTCAAATGGCCACCAAGTGTACCTTCGCCAGTGCATAGTTATAGTGAAAAGATTATGTAATAATGATATTTCATTTTTTAAAACAAAAAGAGAAAATTGTGAATATATACTGTATGTTTGACCTTTAGTAATTGTAAGCGTATGGTGATTCGAACAGTGATGAGTGGAGTGGCACAACTAAAGAAACGAAAATAAAAGGATGCATCAAGCGCATATGCATGGACCAAATACATGACAAACTAAATGACAAATAATGAATTCCTAATTTTTATTTTTATTGGAAATTGATCATTAAGAACGAAATAGAAAGTCAAATATGCCATTTAATTTTTATAAACCAAAATTTAATTTTACTCATTGCCCACTAAAATGGACAAAATTTTGAGGATGATGAGCAGAAACTGTAAAGAAGACATGAGGAGATTCCAGAAAGAAGCGCCCAATTTTTTCGAACCCGGGGTTTTGCATATTTGGAATGCTTTCCAATGTATATGGATCAAACCTGAAGTGAATAAGCCGAATACGCTGTCTTTATGTAATAATATGAGGATTTGCCTTTCTGTCGACGTGCACGACAGAAAAGTCACAACACGGTGTTCTTATGGGGACAATTACGATAGTAAGTGCAAGTTGCCAACAGGGTTTGCTGTTTTCTTGTACTATGTTTGGTCCAATAAACCTTCGCGAAGTTTTGGTAGGTGGGTTACAAATTCCCGGGAATCATGTGCAATTTAAAAGAGAAATTGTATCCTAAAAATATTCTCCTCCTGTCACTTAATAGTGAAATAACAGTGCATTCAGGCACAATTAGTTCCTGACAAATTATATGACAAACGAAATGCCAATGCATTTCCTATTGATAATATTACGTTAAGTAATTCATCCATTTAATTTGTTACACAACATCTAATTGTAATGTACAACCCCATAATTACACATTTTGACAATTCTGTAATTCATTCATTTGTCATGCTAATTTTAAAAAGTGAACTTTATGTCATTGAAATATCTGTGATGGAAATATACTGTTTAAATGCTACAATATTAAAATTTAGATAGTTCTACCAAACATATTACGCTTGAATTTCTTGATACCAAAAACACAACTGTGTGTGTGATTAATGCTAATTGTCAAATGACACCCTGTGGTGACAAATTAATCTTTTAGTGCATGAAAATACTGAAATATACCAGAATAGAGACTTAGAACAAAGTAGCCTGTGTTATATCAGATTTAAATACACTTTTGGGATAATAATAATAATAAATGACAAGCCATTTATATAGCGCCCTTCATTAGATCCGAGCGAGCGCCGTAACCATAGAATAAATGTGTAGAGAAGATATATGATCATGTAAGCTCACATTCATCTTGGTTGGGAAAATTCAATGTTGTAATTAAATCAAACGTTCTTCATGGTTAAACTTAATACATCAAAATTAACCAAAAGGAGGCATATAAAGTTACTAAACTAGAAATATTTTATACTCTTTTGCGGAATAAACCCAACACTATAATGAGCTTTATTCCATTATAGGACAAGAATGTAGTGAGAAAAAACACCTAATGTCAAGTAAAAACTACACATCAAAAATAACACATAACGTTCATTTATACTTACCCAAAACACATAACGTCTCTCTAGCCAGTGCATTCATACAAAGACACATACATAAGACTTACATACAAATAGAAGCATAAAACATACAGAGACATACATTAAATTACTGGGATATGGGATATTTAAAAGCAGCAAGTCATGATGGGAGGGTTGTTTAGCAGCTAAATGGAGATTATGAAAAGAGGCGACCCTCTTGGAGGTATATTGTCTTTTATCCGAAACATTTTTACATGGAGGGTGCAACACAATTACCTTGAGAACCAGCTCTAAACCTGTGGTTATGACTTTCGGAAACTGGCCAGGTATGGTAGCGTTCCACAGGTTTTGTGGGAGTATGCTTGCAAGACTCTTGTAAAACCATGACATTAAGATGGTATAAACGTCCCTTGTAGAGATTCTACAATATGATGTTTTCCTCTTCAAACATTTTGTTTTTTTATGATTGAATGTTTAGCATTTGAATAAGCAGTGAGTTTAATACGGTTGCCGTTCGTTCACCCGAAGTGTCGACAGAGTTTAATCTTTGTTTTTAAGCTGTTATCAAAGTTAACACCTTTAATTGTGATGATTATTGTCATTCAACACAGTTAAAACTTAAATAATGTTAACTATTGTATTATACGTGGGTTATGTTGAGTGACCATAAAGCTCAGATTGTTTACAAAAGTGTAAACATATTTTGTTTTGCTGAAAAAGGGCATTTTGGTCAAGTTATTGATACAAATTATACTGGCCTGAAACTACTTCATTTAAACACAGACATATGATAGAAAAAAGAAGTACACTGGATGCTAATATGAAATTTAACATTTCTTTCAAAGTTCTAAACTGTTGATTTGTTTCCAAAAATTAAAAAATGCACTTAAATCTTAATCGATATGATACTTTCGAGATATGCACAATTTACACTGGGATCAAGTTTAATAGTGGTTGATTTTTGCAACAAGTTGATAAGGGGCTAAATTCTGAGAATTGTTTTATTTTTATCTTTCATCTTACTAAACAATTTTCATAATTTTCAGATGTCTCAACTGATCATGAGGTTTCATTAGACGTGGATTCCACGGTCTATTTGAATTCACCAAACTATCCTGATCTCTACATTAACCACGCTGATTGTATCTGGTACCTTCATAGTCCTGCGGCAGGGACAATAGTTATCAACGTTCTGGAACTTGATACAGAAAATTTCTATGACTACCTGCGAATAGGAGTTGGAAGAAATGTTTCTGATGAGGCAACGACTGCTATAATGAGTGGACGGCAAGCACCTAAAAGGTTGATTTTTCCGGACAACGATGACGTTTGGGTCAATTTCATATCGGACGGAGGTTACGTCAAGCGTGGCTTCTCGCTTGAACTGCTGTGGACTTCTTTGAATGGTAACATTTTGCCATATTATTTTAATTTGTTTTAATATCTGCTATGTGATTTCAGTTCTGGCTCTGTTATTTTTAAATATTCCTTTCATTCTTTCAATCTAACCGACATGACTTTCGCTGTAAGAGATATCAACCAATAGTCGAAAACCTGGAATGATTTTTTTTTTTTTTTTTTTTCAGAAAGTCAAAGCACGGTGTTCTATGGGGACAATTACGATAGTCAGGCAAGTTCAAAACAGGGTTTGCTGTTTTCTTTTGTACTTGTTTGTCCAATAAACCTTCGGAACGTTCTTGGTAGGTGGTCTACAATCGATCCTGTGCAATTTGAGATATCATTGAAATATCTGTGGTGGAAATATAATTTTAAATGCTAAAATATTAAATTAGATATTCTACAAACATATTAGCTTGAATTTCTTGATACCAAAAACAACTGTGTGTGATTAATGCTAATTGTCAAATGACACCCTTTTCTTGACAAATTAATCTTTTAGTGCATGAGAATACTGAAATCATTACCAGAATAGAGACTTATTGAACAAAGTAGCCTTGGTATATCAGATTTAAATACAATTTTGTGATTAATAATAATAATAATGACAAGCCATTTATATAGCGCCCTTCATTAGATCCGAGCGCCGTACATAGAATAAATGTGTAGAGAAGATATATGATCATGTAAGCTCACATTCATCTTGGTTGGGAAAATTCAATGTTGTAATTAAATCAAACGTTCTTCATGGTTAAACTTAATACATCAAAATTAACCAAAAGGAGGTATATAAAGTTACTAAACTAGAAATATTTTATACTCTTTTGCGGAATAAACCCAACACTATAATGAGCTTTATTCCATTATAGGACAAGAATGTAGTGAGAAAAAACACCTAATGTCAAGTAAAAACTACACATCAAAAATAACACATAACGTTCATTTATACTTACACAAAACACATAACGTCTCTCTAGCCAGTGCATTCATACAAAGACACATACATACAAATAGAAGCATAAAACATACAGAGACATACATTAAATTACTGGAATATGGGATATTTAAAAGCAGCAAGTCATGATGGGAGGGTTGTTTAGCAGCTAAATGGAGATTATGAAAAGAGGCGACCCTCTTGGAGGTATATTGTCTTTTATCCGAAACATTTTTACATGGAGGGTGCAACACAATTACCTTGAGAACCAGCTCTAAACCTGTGGTTATGACTTTCGGAAACTGGCCAGGTATGGTAGCGTTCCACAGGTTTTGTGGGAGTATGCTTGCAAGACTCTTGTAAAACCATGACATTAAGATGGTATAAACGTCCCTTGTAGAGATTCTACAATAGGATGTTTTCCCCTTTCCTCTTTCCAAACCTTTTGTTTTTTTATGATTGAAGGTTTAGCATTTGAATAAGCAGTGAGTTTAATACGGTTGCCGTGCGTTTTCGGTCACACACCCGAATTGTCGCAGAGTTTAATTCTTTGTGTTTTAAGCTGTTGCAAAGTTACAAAACGAACCTTTAATAATGTGAGATTCGTGTCATTCAACACAGTTAAAACTTAAATATGTTACTATTGTATTATGACGAACGGGGGTTATGTTGAGTGACCATAAAGCTCAGATTGTTTTACAAAAGTGTAAACAGATTTTGTTTTGCTGAAAAAGGGGCCTTTTGGTCAAGTTATTGATACAAATTATAACTGGCCTGAAATACTATCATTTAAAACACAGACTATGATAGAAAAAAGAAGTACACTGGATGCTAATATGAAATTTAACATTTCTTCAAAGTTTAAACTTTTGATTTGTTTCCAAAAATTAAAAATTGCACTTAAATCTAATCGATATGAATACTTCGAGATATGCACATTTTACACGGGGATCAAGTTTAATAGTGGTTGATTTTTGCACCAAGTTGATAGGGGCTACATTCCTGAGATTTTTTAAAATTTTTAATCTTTCACATCATCTTACTAAACAATTCTCATAATGTTTTCAATGTCTCAACTGATCACGAGGTTTCATTAGACTTGATTCCCACGGTCTATTGACTTCAACCAAACTATCCTATCTCTACATTAACCCGGCTGATTGTATCTTGTACCACCCTCATATGCCTGCGGCAGGGACAAAGTTATCAACGTTCTGGAACTTGATACAGAACATTCTATATACCTGCAATCGGAGTTGGAAGAAATGTTCTGTTGAGGCAACGAACCTGCTACTAATGAGTGGACGGCAAGCACCTAAAAGTTGATTTTTCCTGACAAAACTGATGCCATTTGGGTCAATTTCATATCGGACGGAGGTTACGTCAAGCGTGGCTTCTCGCTTGAACTGCTGTGGACTTTCTTTTGAATGGTAACATTTTTCCATATTATTTAATTTTTGTTTTCATATGCTGCTATGTTATTTCAGTTCTGGCTCTGGTCATCCTTTAAATATCCTTTCATTCTTTCAATCTACAAAACCGACCATGACTTCGCTGTAAGAGATATCAACCAATCGCGAAAACCTGGAATGAAGTGCCACCGAATAAAAAAATCCGACTAAAAATATGCTATAAATTGGTGGGTCGGTGGGTGGGTGGTGTTTGTAATTGAACCATGAGTTTCATAAATTACAATTTTATGTTCATATACACTTTTTATCAATGGTTCAATGGCTATTTTCATAGTTCCGGTGATTCCGTCTTGCGTTTTGGTGTTACGAGCTTGTACCTCTTACAGAAACTATCGAATTTGCCCGTCCTAACGCTTCAAATGATACAAAGATCTCAACTTTTCAGGTCATTCGGAGGGACGAGGCTGTCGATCACGAAATGCTTATTTATGATAATACTTAATCTTGTATCTTGGCAAATAGGAAGCTCAGAGTCAATCAATCAATCAAACTTTATTTCCAATCACTATGCGTCATAAATACCAAACCAGTGGTATGGAGGAATTATAAGTAAAAGAGACCTTTTGTAGTCCTTGGTGACTTTGGAACTGTAATTCTTAATATTACATATCCTTAAAGCTATACATTTATCATGCAACTTAGTACATATTTCCATAAAGGAGCTTACTTGTGTTTTCTTCTTATCCTGCAGTGACTTGTCAATCAGGTCACTTTCATTGCCAAGGTGGCCAGGTTTGTCTAGAAAGGAACTTAGTTTGTAATGGTTATCCTAATTGCGCAGACGAATCCGATGAACAAAATTGCGGTACGTAAGATAATTAATGAATGCATTTATTTCAGCATGTTAAAGTTTAGCCGTTACAAACATTTTAAAACGTTTGGTTCTAAACATTTAGAGAACCTGTCTTTATTATAACAAAATTTTGCATTAAGAGTTTGAAATTTCGCGCATGCTAAATATTATTCAATTATAATGACAAATCTTAATTGTTTTTGGTTTTATTATCAATAAATTAGACTTTTGTGGCAGGAGTAATATCAATATGACGCCTTGGGATGGACACATCACCATAAGGACACCTAATTATCCAGAGGATTACCCTAATATGTTGGACTGTAAATGGAATGTTTCTGTTCACCAACCCAATGAAAACATCCAAATTTCCTTTATTGACTTTCGGACGGAGCTGTATTTTGATAATCTCACTATCGGGTATGTATTGAATATTGCCCCTATGTGGTAATTAAGGGGTGTCTTTAAAATTCAATCGTCAGTTAACAGGCGGTTCATGATGGTTAAATTCCAACCCTGGAAGAACCGGACTGAACCGCAAGCATTTGGGAGTTGAGTTTTGAAGCCTCCCCCTTATAATTTTAACCCAATTGTTATAGTCAGAAACAAAATAAGGCGAACAATTGCGCGTCTGACGTAATTTGACGGAGCAGAACAAATGTTGAGAGTGAAGAATAATCTGTGATCATTTAAGCTTATTAAAACAAAAAGAGTTTACGTGATTCCGTGGGTCGAAATCCCGACCAAAATAGGGCATTTATGACATTTTAAATCATATCTTTTTCGAACAATCATGCCGGAGAACATGCCCCGCCAATACTACACATTCAAAGCAATAACAGTCCGCGCCGCGCTGATTGACAATCCTTGGCGTACGCGCAATTTGGCGCCTTATTCTGTCCCGGTGTCATAAACTACCGTGTCCGCGTGACGTGACTGAGTGTCCTACCACCCATCTGTCTATTGTGTTCGCCATTGAGTGCTGTATGCATAGTTTGTTTCAGCACTGTACCCAAATGGCCTCGTATACAAGGTCACGGTTTATTCCGTACATGTTGCTATGGTAGCTAGGACACTCTCTCATGGGGGACACTCAATTTCTTTACACCGACATATTCTGTCCATTGCCCAATCGCTAATAACCTCATCCCCATAACATGAAACTTTAACCGAAGTGGTCACAATTTTGGTTTCAGAAGATAGCTACTATTTTTGTCTAATTTACCTTGTGAAATCTCAGTGCCAAAAGATTTTTGTTTGGTTTTCCACCCCGAAAAGATGTACGGCTAATGTGCAGCTTTGCGAGGTGGACTCCTAACTAATCCTAGCCAGGAGAACACCCCTTGAAGGAGATATATTGTAAAAATAATCACCGATTGGGTGCAACAAACCAACAATTCTGGTGTGAGCATCAGCCTAATAAAATGCATAATTAGGCCAGTGTGAATTTCATTTCTGGATAACGACAATAAAACTTAATTTTTAGTTCCTAATTAAATATAAATGGCCCTTATTCCTTTGAAGTTGTCGTAATGGGCGGTCGTCGGTAGAAGAGTAAGTGCCAAAATATCACCTTATTGGTAAAAATGAGGGCGCCATTCCAACACCTTTTACCAAATTGTTAACTCTCGTCCTTACCAAGCCTGTTTTCGTAACACGGATACCAAAGGGGTGGGTGTGGTTACCACCAACCCAGAGAATTCGTTATAAAAGCACGCGATGCTTTATGATTTTAATACCAGTGGGATAGCTATGGTCTTCTTTCAATATACCAAAATAAGAACAACATACTAGTATGGCGTCACAATGACGCATCAAGTTCGCGAGTCGGCGAAATTGCCATTGTCCACAGGAAATATGGCCCGAAAATCAAATTTGCGCACAAAAAGTTAGTTAGTATCGGATTTTCAAGCGGTTTTTTTAGCTTAAATGATGCAAAATGAAGTTTACACATAGTAGTACATTTTTATTTAGCTCTATGGTTTTACATAAACATAGAGCTTCGAGCCATACTTTGATAATATTTTTAAAAATGCACAATAAAAATATCCTAGGTGGCAACCACCCCCTCCATTACCTTCGACTTGGACGGCATACCCTAACCCAGTGATGTGCTACCTTCACATTTCTTTTCCTTTTAAAATGCTTAGAAAGGATGAGAGAATGATTTACCTACAAGCTTTCTATGCGAGCTTTTGGCATTTTAGCCCCCACCCCACCACCTTGGTAAAAAAAGTAAAGTCGTTCGTGCCGAGCAAGATCGTGCGCGGAGTGCCCATATGTCTTCTTAACGTTTGGGCCCGACTCACCGTTATTGTGTTTGCTGAGGGGGGTTGGGGGGTTTTTTCGGCCACTCCTCCCGCACAGCGAGTCTGTTACTTTCCCAGCATGTGAATAATGTTGGGTCCCCATTTATTACACCCTGGGTGGAGAGGAGAATTAAGGTAAAGCGCCTTAGTCAAGGGCACAACCACGTTGGCCGCACTGGGACTCGAACCACAACCTTTGGATTTGCGGGGCGAGCTCTCAATACACGGGACAACACGTGCCCTCCTTTGGTAGACGAGGGTTAAAATCCATTGGTTTTGTAAGGTTTCAAAGCTGAAAGAAACATATTCTCTGTACTGGATTTGGTACATCAGGAATAGGGAAAAGATAAATAATTTTGAGTACCAACGATACACACGGCCTTGCTAAGTTTACTAGATCTATTTTAAAACTACCAAATGTGTTTTTTTTTAATCTATGAATATTTATTTATTTAAAGGTGACATGTTTGGCGTGTTGTTGCTAAATATGGCGAGAGTTATTTCTTATCTTAAAGTTAAAGAGATAAGTATAACGAACTTACCATTGGCAATTATTGTGGAACTGACAAAAGGTACGGTGGTAACGAGATGAATGACAACTTGTTAGCGAGTTTGGTGGCGCTTATCCTCCTGATACTTTGCTTATACCTGGTGGGGAGTCTGTATGGATCCGTTTTAAATCTGAAGGTTGGAGTACTAAATATCGTGGATTTGCATTATTTCTAAAGCTCGTAGTTGAAAGAAAATACTGGTAAGTTGACCTTTTGGGGCCGCAATGATTTTTTTTTTCTGATCGAAACTTAAAGATATGAAGTTGACTACAAAATTACTACTGAAATATACTATATAGAATGTGCACTCAGCGACCACATTTCGGCAAACAAACACTAGGTTTATCTCAGCTTTACGCTCGCATAGGTGTACAAAATTACATTCTGCCGCATTTCTATTTTAAAGGTTTTGAAGAGATTGTTGACACATTTTTTATTTTTTTAAACTGGTCCAAAAAACGGGCGTCTAAAACTGCAATAAAAAGAAATTCCGCGTAGCGCATAGCCTTTTTGACTTAAAAAGCTACGGTAACCTGGGACTAACATACTAAGAGGGATATGAGGGGTGTATGAAGCGCCCTATTCACCCTATTCACTATATGTTAAATATTACCTTCATGGTTATAATAATGTTAGGTTGAGATATGGTGGTATTATTAATTGGCTATTCTATTCCTCATGCTGCTTTACCAATTTATTTCTGGGTGTAATATATAGAAAAATATAGAAATTGAAATGATAAATTAGCAGTTACAATGTCCCAAATGCAAACTCTGGAAAAAAATTGCCTTGGAATTCGGCACTTTACACTACTTTGTCTCTTGAAGACTGATATAAACTCCAAATTGAATTTTTTTTTTTTTAATTTTCTTTGCTATATTTACGGTCACATTAAGACACTATCAGTGATTTGAACAAATAATTGAAATTTGCAGTAGTCATCTAGCTTCAACGTTGAAGGATAAGTCATGTAAATGCCTCATAAGTTACCTTTACAGCTGTAGAATTAACAGAAAAGGAGAAAACGGCAGTGTTCCAAGATACGATCTCCATTCAATTACGTGTTGTGTAAGTGTCCGTTCGGCACAGTAATGACTAAAATCTCTGTTCTTGTCCTTATTAGGTTGCTTTGGTCTTATCATTTGCCAGAGTATGTTAGGATTACCTGTACTTGTTACGTACATGCGAACATCTGATTTTGATGATTTTTTCGATTTGGCTGATTTAGCAAATCACTGATAGTGTCTTTAAATACACCAAAGATAAATTCCCGTTTTCCTGGAAATTGTATTTTTGAGAAATCGAGGGCCAGGTGATACGTCCTATCCCCTCATCCCAGAACCTATCAATGACTATCAGAAGAATCAAGCAATACATGAAATCCATGGTTCTTATGGACTATTTTATCTATATAATTTATCTGCTTATCTTAAAACAGAACCAATTTGTAAAACTGGGCAATTTTTGTGCAAAACTGGCTTTGGATGTCTGGATAAAAACGTGGTGTGTGATGGCACATCACTATGTTTGGATGCATCAGATGAATTTGAGTGTGGTAAGTATTGCTTGGTACGTTGCAAATACATTTTTTTAAATTATCTAAACACCTAATACCCTTTCGTTAAGTGGTCTACCGTATTTTTAAATTTCGCAAAGAACACGTTTGTTCCATATATTTTGCTGAAGTAAAAGTAGGCGGAATTTGAAAATATTAGGATTTTCAAGGTTACTGATGCCTAAGTTGCAAATTGATGGCGGTCTTTTCCATTCTTCCATCATCATAGTCATCATCATCATTGATGAGTACGTATTGAGGATGTGTTATATACAATATTTTTTATTGAGAATTATTCATAAGTTGAAATATTGCATAAATTGAAATGACACTTTTCAGTGTAGGATAATTGATCTTTGTGCATGTGGATCTTTTATCGTCATAGATATCTGTGGTCCTGACTCCATACACTTGCAAAGAGGAGACTCATACAACCTAACAACACCTCTGTATCCTCGTACCTATCCTGATTACGTTGATTGTCGCTGGATTGTTAGTGCATCCGACAATGGACACATCGTTATGTCCATATATGCCTTTGACACGGAATACTATTATGATTTCATTAGAGTTGGTTCTGGTTATAAGGTCATGGAAAATGCTACAGAACACAAAGTTTCAGGTAGTTTAGCACCTACAAAATTAAGTGTTAATAGTTCCGTTATGTGGATTCGATTTACATCTGATAGACGCTATGGCGATACAGGAGTGTTCATGAACCTGGAATGGAAGTCAAGTTCAGGTATGGAACGAAAATGAGAGATATTGTTATCGCGGACAAAATATTTAATGACGTTTCATTTCAAATTTTTATGGCTTTTATATACATTGTTTTTTCTACTATGTTCTAATTGTTTTATTTCATGACCTTTAATTTTTTATTTCGTGACCTTTTTTAACATTTGAAGTTGCTTGCAGTCAAGACGAATTTCGCTGTGCTTCTACCTTAGCCTGTCTTGAACATCGTCTCAAATGTGAAGGTGCCCAACAATGTCTAGACGGCTCAGACGAAAGTAATTGTGGTAAGAAACATTACGTGAGCTCAGAATTATAAGGTTCTAACTGACATTTTGGTCATTTTGAGATATGGACGTTTTAAAATCACCAAAAATATATATAAAACAAAAGAAATTTTACCGAAAGTTGGTCCTTTAAACAAATTTACCTTTTGAAAACCTAAACAAATTATATATCATTTTACAGGTTAGCAAATGTAAATTTAAAAACTATTTTCATCATATTCACGATTATTATTTGCATTAAATAAAAAGGGGGAAGTACAGGAAGTGAACATAATTAACTTCATCACACCCCATACATTTTTCACTGTCATAATTAAGTTGAATCTGAAACAAGGTTTTCTGTTTTAAAACACGTATCTCATAACTACGAGATTAATGATTTCGTCTTTGTCTGATTGCAAGTGTTTCACAAATGTAACTTCAGGTAAAACTATTGATATAAGAGGTTAGTTGGACAATTTTAGTAAAACATTAGTAAAATAATGTCAGAGAGAGTGCTGTGTTTAAAAATAATTACGTTTACGCTCTAAATCCTGCATACATCGTTAAAAAACGGTCATTACGCCCTAATGGCCTTCAATGATCGAACCTACACTGTCACGGGTTTTGCTACCGAACGTATATTTATCGATTAGTTTGAAATACAACCACTTCGGTATGATGCAGGTTTTAATGTGTGGTATGAAAATAATGGTTAAGTCATCAGTCAGGAATCAATTCAGAAGAGGTGACGATATCAGTAAATACACTTCTCGTGCTAGCGTCTTTTGTTGTTATCTATTGTTTTCCCGTGCGTTATCTACTACGAATCGGGTTCTAGGAGGCTACTGTTCTAGGAGGTTTTTTTTTTTTTTTTTTTTTTAATATTCAATTGTCCCCGCATGAATGTGAAAAAGATGGGTCCATAAGTCTACAAACTGAAAACAAAGTCAGCCGGCTTAATACCCTTACCGTGGACTGTAATGAGCAGACGGATCCCCGTTTTAGTTAATAGCGGGCTTGCAGCCACTTGCGCGCGGCTGCGGGGGTTATGCGTCAAGCGTTCAAACTTGTTATTTTAACGAACGCCATCTAGCTCATTGATTATCTATATCATAGTGTTACGCTTGATGTTAAATTTTATTTCAGACCTTTGTGGTGCCAGTAAAATCAACGTGGAGGCGGGTCAAGTCCTAAACATCAGTTCACCTTTGTATCCAAAACCATACCCAAATGGCATGGACTGCAGATGGGTAATAACATCCTTGGTAAACGGCAGTCTTGAGATAGAATTTGCATTTTTCAAAGTCCAAAGAGGTTTTGATTTTCTTACGGTGGGAGAAGGTGACAACATAACGGATTCAAGACATATTCTTAGCATGTCAGGCACACTCGTTGAAGTACCTCATTCTGTCATCGTACAGGGGTCCATCATATGGCTCACGTTTATGTCGACCAATTCATGGAATGATGAAGGCTTTTTCGCTTACTTGAGGTCTACACAAACGGAACGTACGTATTATACTAAAATGTAAATGAAATTTAGTACCAAAACGAATCTGATAAGGTAGTTTGTTTTATGTAAAGTGGATAGTGTACATTCCGGATTGCCACAATATTAATATTATGAGACCAGATCTGTATAGGGCCCTTGCACAGAGCTAAATTATTTTGAATGGACTTTTTGTTTGTCCTCCAGATCAACCAAGCATGAGAAGAATACAATACATGCACCTGGTTCACCTGAACATTTTTTTTTTTTTTTTTTTTTTCCTTGGTAAACGGCAGTCTTGAGATAGAATTTGCATTTTTCAAAGTCCAAAGAGGTTTTGATTTTCTTACGGTGGGAGAAGGTGACAACATAACGGATTCAAGACATATTCTTAGCATGTCAGGTACACTCGTTGAAGTACCTCATTCTGTCATCGTACAGGGGTCCATCATATGGCTCACGTTTATGTCGACCAATTCATGGAATGATGAAGGCTTTATCGCTTACTTGAGGTCTACACAAACGGAACGTACGTATTATACTAAAATGTAAATGAAATTTAGTACCAAAACGAATCTGATAAGGTAGTTTGTTTTATGTAAAGTGGATGGTGTACATTCCGGATTGCCACAATATTAATATTATGAGACCAGATCTGTATTGAAGAGAGATCAAAACATGTGCAGATTTTTAAAATATGGGGTTAATGATGGACTTGCAAATGATGTAACACATTTATAATTGCAACAAATTAACCTCTCAGCTCTCTAAACTCCAGGTTTTAGAGGTAACATATACACGTGTATCATCCGTTTATTGTTTTTCATACCACAGCTTCATGTGACATTGGCGAATTTACTTGTCATCTTGAGAGAGCTTTGTTCTGTCTTCTTGATGATAGCAAATGTGATGGGCGCTCAATTTGCCCGGACCAGGCAGACGAGAAGAATTGCGGTATAGTAAAATATTTGGATTGAAAACTACAAACCGTCGTGGATTGGTTTATTCCTTCCCAATGCTATTTACAATTGAATTACTAAGAGTTTAGTAAACATCACTGGTTCACTCTTGACAAAAATAGTGTTTTCTACTAGTTGTTAAATTGATGTAGCTTTCTAATAAAGTACAAAGAGCGCAATAGTTTTTTAAGCGTACTGGAAGCCACCATAACTACAGGTATGGAAACCTTTTTAAGACATTAAGACAAATTTGAATGGTTGTGTATCGGTGAAATATAATAGTATTAACATTTTGTAATTCACAGGAACGTGCGGTGCAAGAAACATTTTTATACAAGACGTTGATGTAAAGAACCTTACCTCTGCCAACTACCCAAGTCATTACCCTACAGATCTGTTGTGTTTTTGGTTTGTTATCGGCACCGAAGGTTCTCGCATTCTCATGGATATCCTAGGCTTTGAATTGGAGAGAGGATACGACTTCCTAATAATTGGCGATGGCGAAGACTCTTCAGACACTGTATCAACTATCGGACGACTTACAGGAACGATCCTGATACGTCGTCTTGTGTCATTGACGGAAATGATGTGGATAAAATTTGTTAGCGATAGAACGGGAACCAAGAGTGGTTTTGACATTCATTTCAGTGGAAAGAATACATTAGGTACATACCAGTGATATTATAAAGTGTCGTTTATGATACGAAATGCGCGTATCCATAGGATCCTGCAACCCCGGGGTGCGGATCCTGGGGACGATCCAAACCACAACGGCATGAGGTCCAGGCAGCGAAGCTACCAGAAAATACGGTGTTTTTTTTAATTTGAGCCTTATTTCAATGCCCACTCCTTCTTTTCTCTTCTTTTTTAGACCCCCGTGGTGAGCGCGCTCGCTCCGCACCCCTGGCTACTCGCATGGATACTAATATTAAATAGGCAAGGTGTATCATTTAACTGAGCAAAATATAGGGTAAAGTGGGGTAATATGGACCCCTTAAGCAAGATCGTAATTTCCAAGAATTGTTTTTTATTCTTTAACGACTTTTAATTATCAATTGAAAGCTTTGGTTCATGGGTCATATTGCCCCGTCCCATAAAGTTTCTACATGGGAATATAGGGTGTCCATATTACCCCAGATCACACAAACACAAAGTATCCAGCCGTGTTTTTAATTAGATGTAAGCTAGGAATTTGATACATGTACTGATGCATGGGTGATGTCAGTACCATTTATGTTAACATGGTAACAACCTCCAGACCGAGGCCCAAGAGATGTTTTAAGGTGTCACTGACATAAAGAAGAAAACGTGTTGAAAATGTTAATTTGGAATATGTCTTATGACTTTAAGAACACTACCTCCGTTAACCGAAGGGGTGGGGGGTGGTTACCACCCTCCCCCCTTCAGGTTTTCCCCCGGCTTGCTAAAACCCCCCTTTTTGGTGCCAAATTATTTAATGTAATTGTCAATAGACATGTTCTGCTCCTTTTAATCCAAAAACAAACATCCACCGGGGTATAGGTAAGATACAGGGTGATCCAAAAGTGATGGATAGCATTACGTCACAATGACGTCATAAAGTTCGCATGTCAGCAAAACTGCCATTTCCATAGACACACACAGTGAAAAATTCAATTTTTCGCCAAAAAGGTTAGGAAAATCAGATTTTCATGCGGTTTTTGACTCTACTTGATGGGAAATAACTAGTTTTATATAATGACAGCATTTTAGAGCTATAATAAGGTGTTTGAGTCGCTAAAATTGCGAAATATCAATTTTCCACCCTATATTCAGTATTTTCGTACTTTCCTCAACATATGAC
>JAMKCH010010856.1:0-26106 GCA_023653785.1 Ophioderma brevispina
TTTGATGTTATGAACAAAAATGTCTCCAAATGTGGTATACCACATTTATTTAACACACACTGTCCTATGGGTCAATTTAGTACAGAGTTTGTCCCGGCCGAACAAAGTTCAGGAGGGGACTATAAAATTAGGCTCCGTCCGTATGTCCGTCGGTATGTCCGTCAGTATGTCCGTCCGTAGGTCCGTGATAAAATGGTAAACCCTGGAAACATTTGGGAGATCTTTTTTTATGGAGAGGTAGAGTAGCCCAAAAATTGGGGAGATTGTAGGAGGGGATACCCCCTACTCACCATGTATTTCATCCCACAAGGGTACTCCCCTGGGTCTGTCAGGGGTAGGGAAAAAAGGTCAGGGAAAAAGGTCAATATTGCACAGGGCAAATGTCAATTGTGTACAATTATCTGGAGTTCGTAGGGCTACGATGATGTAAATTGGTGGAAAGAAGCATGTTGATGGTTCTCAACCTGATTAGATTTTGGGTGTAAAAATATGATAATTAAGTATCTAATTTGCATAATTTATGAAATTTTTCTCGCAAGGCTGTTTACAAGTTTTCTGGAGTTCTGTAAGCGTATAATGATGTAACTTGGGGAAGAGAGCAGGATGAGGAGTTCTCGACTGATTAGCTTTGGGCGATTTTATTTTAGTTCTGGTTGTTCGGAGTCAGTCTTTTGGGTTGCCAGCTGTTTACATTTCTGAAAAATGTGAAAGACGTAAAAGTCCACGGTTTCGACGCTTTCCAGACCCCGTATGGGTCCCAATTTAAAATGTGGTCACCTGATTTTTCAAAAAATAGGTGTGCCAAATTGAGTAAATTATCATATTTTTACTAAATTTTTTGATTTCAGGGATTTTTGCTGATGAATTCAAGATTTCTTGAGTCATTAAAATGATAACCATTTCTTTCAAGTTTTTTGCGAGCTAGTGATGGCCATAATTAAGGGTGGACTGGTGCCGTTTCTAGATGTCACTTAGTGATTGCGATATTCGGCGGGGACATATTTTACGAATCGAGTAAATACGAGTTCGCCTTGTTGCTTCTTACTACCCAAACGACTGGACCAATTTAACCCAAATTTGTAATCTGCTATTTTTGGTCACGATGCTTCCATGTGAGGGAGAAAAAATCAAATGAAAAATCGGACATGTAGGGTCACCCACCTTTAATAATGATTTTTGAAAAGTAACAAAACAGCAAGGTATTGAAATAAAAAATAAAAAAGTACCTTGAGAAGAGCTTGGTGTTCCTTATCGTATTGCGCCCGGACATTCATTTCTTATATAATCCACCTGTTGTACTCAAAACAAAACTTGTCCTTCGTATACAACCACTTTGTCTCCATTTCTCCGGTTTCTTCTCTCTCACTTGGTTTTTAAACTGTTCTCCTATACAAACAAAGATATGAAATTATTCAGAGCTATATATTTTGACAAAGACCAGTATAATCCAAAAGATTGATAAATGTTAGTAGTTTTTTCTTCCTTTTTAATTAAAAGAAATTGTTTCCTGACAATTTCAAACAAAGTATTCTGGCCGAATTGTGAAAAGTCAAGCGAAAATAATACTGATTTTATAAGTTAAATGGCCAGCCCAAGTAATTTTACGAGTTTAATTGTGATAGATATTTATGGGTCTGTGTCATAAATTTGGTGTGACTATTAAAGGGACATTACAGACTCAATGCCGACTGGACTAATTAAAAAAAAAATCTCAATATAAAGCCAATAGGGGGCCATATTTTTATTATAAAACAAAAATTTAATTGTCTGGATCCGGACAATTATGTTAACACAGTGGTTTATATGAGGAACTGAAATATGATACAAAATAATCTAAAATTCAAAAAGAATGTTGTAATCGGGGATTTTAAACATAGGTTTGTTTTGTGGTCTTGATAGGCCTGATACATTGGACAAAACCTAAAGGTGGCATCCTTTACAAAAGTGATGAAATGTTTTTTAAAAAAAGTAAACGAAATAAAAAATTGCCACGGCCTCAAACAAGGAAGTGGGAGGGGATGCTAAAAAATGATTTTATTTGGCCTAATGCACACATCACCTTAAGGGGCGTGTTCGATCGCTTTGGGACCCCCCGGATTTACCGGAAGTAGTATCGATTTGATATCAGGATGAAAGGCAGTAGTTTCTCATTGTCGTCCTGAAATTTGAGCCCTCGAATCCATTTCATTCCCAAGAGATAAAACAAAAAACCCCTTTTAGGGGGTTAAACCACTTGTATTAGCCACAGTATTGAATAGGCTTTGCAACATGCATTATTGCGCCTTACCATCAAAACCGCAAGTTGTTTCCACGGTACTGATGGGGTGTATGTGCAAGTGCCAGGCTCTCATAATCAAGTAGAGAACACAATACACATAAAATCGGAACAACCACCTTTAACTGCCAAACTCATGGCACCCCTAACAAAATATAACAATCATAATAACCGTCCAAGTAACATGGTAGGATATTTTTTATTGATCTAGTGTAATAAAATGAACCGGGAAGGTGGTTTGTACCCCTAAAAGAGCTTATAAGGTTAGTTTCTTATTTGCTGTTTAGCTGTCATCACTCACAGTGCCTTATAGTAAATTCCTCAAATACAGGTATTGGACAAACATTGATAATCCTAGAATATATGGACACTGAGGAAGCTCAAAATTTTGTATTCGTTTGACAAAAAAAGTGTTAAAGCAGTTTCTGGAAAATTACTTAGATAATATCAGTATCAGGAATCATACTAAAAATAAATAAAAGTAACAGGCATTTCAAATTTTATTTCATAATTCTGCCGAGTTTGGACTTACTCACAGTTACTCTGCAGTAGATGCTCGATTTCGGATTCTAATTTACACGCCCCAACAAAAGTAACGAGTTGACACTGTGTCATGTAAGATTAATTGCACCATATGTGTTAAGGGGAGGCATCAGTATCATAAAATTAATATAAATATGTTCCCACTCTCCCGCTATACAATAGCTGTACTTGACA
The DNA here is from genome assembly GCA_023653785.1 of Ophioderma brevispina. NCBI lineage: Eukaryota > Metazoa > Echinodermata > Ophiuroidea > Amphilepidida > Ophiodermatidae > Ophioderma > Ophioderma brevispina. The sequence goes on from JAMKCH010010856.1 coordinate 2,993, forward strand.
ATTTAATGGGTAAATGGAGTAATTGTATTATATCTTTACTCTTACATTAAAATAATACTAATCAACATTACCCTTTCGCTTTCTGCTGTCACTGTCAAGTTATGTTGCAATTATCTGATAATTCCTTATACTCCTTCAACCCACCCTTCTCTATGCCATCGTGCACTCCATCCATCAAACTTCACTTCATATTTCCCTCCTTCAATTACTTTCACAACTCTCCCTGCCTGCCCACGAAGTCTACTACTACTGCTTCACATGATCTCCTGTGGAAAAAATTTGTGCCGTATATTATACACTCTTGAAGATATTACCAATTTGAAGACCAACCCAGTTCAAGTGGTTGTTGTCAATGACTTTTAAATTTAAATACAGCTTCCAAATAAAGGTTAGACATTCCTGTGTGCCAATGTACTTGACTAGGCCCCACTAAGGGCATGGACTGATGGAGCAAGCTCATTTGGTATATAGGTTATTTTTTACAAATTCCTGTGTGTAATGTTACTGGCTCAGGATTCAGCTAAGGTCATGGCCTGGTAGAAAATGGGCATTGACAAATGGGAGGGCTGTCCAAAGGATGTTGATAACGGTAGCGGAGTTACAGTAGATTTTCAGAAATTGTGAGATTGTTTTTCTCATGATGATGCCGAGGCTTTGCATCTGCGATATTACAAGTTTGATTTCATAAGGCTTGATGCAATTCATATGAGTTTATTTCTTGTTCAGGAATTTGTTCCAGACAGCTGATAATGTGTTCCTTCAAAAAAGAACACATCCAACCGAGGAAGAAAAATGAATTGGATCTATTCCCTGAACGTCTGCCGCATTGGCACCGGATTCAAGTGTGGCCAATCTTAGAACAATAGGTTTCCAGTTTTTATCCCATCCCTTGCAAGGCCTTGAAATAGTGCAAAACAAGCCTTAAACAATACTGACTCAACGCTTATGACTTCAGATTCCGATTTCTAATATGTGCTGCTCCGATTCCACTTTTAGACTTCCCTCTAGTCATCTGGGACTTTGGCTAAAAAATAAAAAACCCCCATCCTTGGTTACCATGTCAAGCAATATAGTCTCATTCCATAGACAGCATAGCTGTACGTGAAATCACTCAGGGTTCCCGGTGTAAATCCCTACCGGATGTGGGGGAGAGCATGGCCCCACTGGTTAGGGTATTCGTCGTTTTTATGCAGGAGGTCTCTGGTTTAAAGCCTGGTAGGGCCACTAGCAAGGATTTAATCGGGTTCGGCTCTCCCCATTTTCATTTGGACTTGTGCAAAGGAATCTGCATGCGAATATCCGCGTCCTTCTGAGAGTACATACGCTGTCAGTCGCATGTACAGAGTCATACTTATTAATGTATATCACAGTCAGTTTTCGAGTAGGGTGGTTAACCCCGATTGTTCCAAACTGTCCGGCTGGTATCAGTTTTGAGGATAACATCTGGTAGAGTGGTTTAACCACTGTTGGTATACCTCAAAGGTCCTCAGGCCCTCTAACTTGTAATAATAAATACTTATCTAAAGGCTTGCAGAGTTGTAAAATGTCTGTAAAAACGGGGTCTGGTACTATCCCCTCATGACCTGGAAGATGAAAAAAGTAAATCATTCTAAAGACACATTTTTTGTGCTCAAATAAATAATACATTGAAAGTTTCATCTATAACTACTAAAAATAACACATATGTCGTGCTGGCTGATGCATTTCCTTATGTCTTTACAATTGGGGGCTGATATTTGTCCGAAGGTAGAGGATTAGCAGTCTGGGTTTATATTCAGGGGTTTCTGGATGAGTGACTCCAAACTTCAAACTGTCATCTAGAGGTCATATTGGGGGGGTAGATAGCCTTTGACACGCAAATCTGGTCAATGGATCGCTGATCTGAGCCCAGACAATCGGAGGTCAAATGGTCATGTAGAGTTACGTAGCCCATCTGGGCTATAGAAAGCCAGCTAATGCAAAGCCGGGGCTGCCTAGTTACTCTCTAAATTTCTGAAATTAATTTTGACAATTATGGATTTAGACTTAATGGGTCTTCTAAGGTTCATCTGTCACTTGGGCAAATAAATAAAATACCAGTCTTGGATACTGCAGAGGGTGTTTGATCATTCGGCGCATAATGCATAGCAATGGGGGCTATGCTGTACTGTAGCTAACACATGTCTAGTAGCTAAGGGATACATTTTTCCAAAGTTAAGGACAACAGACATTTCATGATCATTTTAAAAATTCCTTTTAGTACTAACACTTTGTGGTCTAAATGAGTCTAAAAGCCAGCATGTTTATCGCATTACTAGGAATTTACGAGGGATCACATACGCCTATTGCGGTGAAATTCCCCAAACGTATTACACCCTCTGGGAAACATGTTTAAGCAATTGGTCCCATGTACATGATTCCAGGGTAGGAAAAATGCATATTCCCCCATGTAAGATGTCACCTTTCCCATATATGCCCCACCATTTTGTTATTTCTCTATCTGTAAAATCAAATTTCCTTTACAGTGTTTCACATTTTCCAGGGAGGGCGCTTTCCAGGTCATATCGAAAAAACAGCCGTGGTTCTGGTTCCTGAACTGGACAACTCCACAATTATACACAAAAACAAACACCATTTCATTCATAAATTTCATTCTAATGCCACATTTTGTGCTGACATTAAATATAAATAATGACTGTTTTTTTGGGTTGGGGAGGCTATCTTGGAATTTCGATTCATATGCCCTTGGCTTAAAATTTGCTTTCAATTGAAGATGTTACAGGAGAAATTCAACTCATTATCTTTCCTAGTTTTGACAAACCAGACACTCTGGATGTAATTAGCTTGTCATGTAACCACCTGAAAAAAAGAAGTGATTGTACACTTAATGCAGTCGACAAGAGAGTGGGTGATGCAACAGACAGTCAAACCAACTGCACTAAGCTGGCTTGGTGAATGGAAGGCACATGTAATTAATAATAACAGAAATAACATCACATATGAACTTAAAGTACTCTATTAGGCGCTGGTGTAGAAGATACAGAAATTGCTCTCCCGCAATGGATATTGGGAGTTACAAAAATGCTAAACTTTGTACTTGGAAAATTTAGTCCACACTTGATTGACTGTATGTGAAAGAACATGCACATGGAAATAAGATGCTGAAGAACTGAAAACCATAACCAGACTGTCATAAGAATACGCGAGTTAATAAACGGTAATTGTGCTTTGGAATGTAGTCACTTTGAATATGAACTGTGGGGTGTGTTGAAATGTACCTGTGGGTCAAATAAAAAACAATTGGCTAACCATGGGAACTTGTAGCCAATCAGAACCAGACTGCTCATTGGAAAAACAGTGGAGATAAAAGAGTTGCAAAGAACTGTGCTTGGAAGGTAGTGCGGTAGTCCTATAAGAATCAATTGCACACAATGGGAACTTGTAGCCAATCGGAAATAGACTACATCATAGAACACGGTGGAGTAAGAGGGAACAGAACTGTAAGTGCTTGGAAGGGTCCATAGAAAACAATTGCAAACAATGGGAACTTGCAGTCAATCAGAAACTAAACTGTGGCAAAAAAAAGAGGGGAACATATCCTATTGAGCAGATGTAAATCTAATACAGCTCGCTGAATTGAAATGTTTCAGAGGTGTGTCAGTTTTGCTAAATGGAGTATAACCAGCATGGCGACAGTGCTATTTGACAGGGTGAACATGTGAATCTGAAGTTGATTGCAGTGGCAGACGATTTGCAATATTAGAAAAATGTTATCTTGAAAACAAGGAGCATTATAGAAGATGGAGAAAACTAATACCCAGAACCATGTTAATTTTACAGAGGAAGATTTCTATTTCCATTTCTGCTGTTTGAATTGAGTATTAGTCAAGTACACCAAGAGCGAAACATTTAACCATGGATTTAATGAAGCTGTGAGGTGTCATGCCTACACATACACACATCAATAAGGACTCTTGGAACGAACTCGTGATTGGATGTTACCAGTTGCACTGGCATTTGAAGGAAGGTGCTGTGACCTTATTGAGGAATTTGCTGGGGAATATGGTTAACTCCTGAAAATGCACGATGAAAGATATGTTAAGTTTACGCATGAAATCTGTTTCAAGACATCTTCAGTACTAGAAATTTTAAAAACACTGCCAAAATTTTATTTCAAGCTTGTAGAAGGGTGTCAAAAATAAAGTGATATCAGATTCCAAAAATAGTTATTAAAAATGTTTCTACCATGAATTGTGGCATCCAGAGTGAGGTCAATCCGCATTTAATTATAACCAAGGTTAATCATTGATTTCTTCAAGTTGTTAAAGGTATAGTCCATTACTGCTACAAGCCAGATGGCTTTAATGAATCCAAATTCGGGGAATTTGAAAGGTTCATTTGTCATTGTTTTCACTCAAAGAAGAAATTACACTGTGCTCTTAGGGGACAAATGAAATCCTGCAAACAGAAGTTCTGTAAATCCAAAGGTACAATTCACCATTTGTTTTTTATGTGAACCAATATTATCAGGTGCATAGTCAGATGACTTGTGGGTCAGCCCAATGAGTTCTAAAATTCCAGGGAGAGAAACTTTTTTAGCTAAGGTATGTTTTTATTATTTCATTTTTATTTTTTACTACAATTTAGAGGACCGAGACCTCGGAGGTAGAACCAACAGTGGTTAACCAATCTACTAGGGGTATCCCTCAAAACTGACCAGGACGGCTGGGGACAATCGCGGGGTTACCACCCTACCTTCTCGAAACTGATTTCGTTAACATACATGTGTACCAATTAAATCCAGAATTTAGTAATCGATTACATTCAAGCTAGTGGCCCTACCGGGGTTTGAAACGGGGACCTCACCTACACCAAAGGCAAATATCCTAACCCGTGGGGCCACAACTGGAAGCAAAGCTGTCCAGACCATGTTTACTTTTTAACAGTGAGATTTTTTTTTTTTAATGGGGTATATGTTATCGTTGATAGTGACGAATGGCTCTACGCTATGGGAGACCTGACCGATGCTAATTCACCTTTGAAGAGCATGGGTACTTTTGAAGTTCTTTGTCCAATCCCAAAAAGAAACACTAGGGTACAATTTGTTGTTACTAAAGGTATCCTAAAATTTAATTCCCTTGTTAAACTAAGTAAATCCCCACAGTGCCCCATCCTTTGGCATGTAAAGAAAGTAAAAAAAGATGAAAGCAATGATTTGATGTTTAAAATGTATCACCCTACTTGTCACTGAATTCCTTTTCAAGATAAGATTGTTTGAATTGGCGACATTATTTCCCAGCCTGATATATTGGAGTTAAAATAGAATATCTGAAGGGTACCCAATAACGGTATTTGGTGATCAGTCAAGAGAAAATTCTAGCCCCGGAGCTAGCACACAGTTGTAACACTCTCAAGTACAACGGTATTCAGTGAGTACTATGTAGACAGGGACTGACAGGGACGAATGAAACAGTAATTCTAAGTGCCATCAAATGAGGAAAGAGGTTTTTTTGGGTTTTTTCAAGATAAAGTTGGTACAGGGGTGAAATCTTTAAATTGATTCAATCATGCTGAAAAGTATTACCATGTCATTGTCTAGCCACAAGAATTCAGGAAAGGTATAGTTGTACTATCTACAAAATAAGGAATAGTTTTGAGGTCCTAAAGCTTTGCCTTAAGAAAGGGGAACACAAGGTCAAGCCCATTGAATGCAACGGACGTTACCTTCTGTGCCCCCTACATCGGTAACTAAGTATTTTAGACAGTAAAAACTTTTCCTTATTTTAATCCTATGAACTCCTATGAAAATCGGAGCAACTGTAAAAAAAAATTTTTTTGACCCTGTACAACTGAAAGTTGACCCTTTTAGTGTTTTTGCTGTTGTTGCCATATAATCTTAACTTTACGGTTTGTAGATCGTACAAAATATACCTTTCTGAATCCTTGTGGTTAGACAAAATAAACATGGTATACTTTTCAACATTGATTGGATCAATGTAAAAATGTGGACCCCGTAACAAACTTTGTCTTGACCCCCTCCTCCTTCAAGGCACCATTTTGCTTGACTAAGAATCATGTTTTCGGGGTTCTGTTAGCCTGTCCACAGATTTAATCACTCAAACCTTTTGTACTTGAGATGTGTTACAATTGTTCTGTTATGCTCCCGGTTATTCTTATTGGACCATGAGGGTGCCTGATTGACCCTTCACACCAATGTTTCCTTAAAGGATGTACCACCACTTGTTTACATACAGGAGCTATGCTTCAAATTTCAGCACCATTGGTGTGCTTGTATGTATCCGTTATTTGCCATGTCCGCGCTGGAAGCCATACCAGCTGTCATTCAGGCGGACGCTTTGAATGCTGAGGGTTTACTTCTGTTGACAAAACATGGTACAAGATGCCCATAGGGCTGTTTGTCTTCATGTTTTAATATTTCCGTTTCCATTTGTTTCAGTTCTCCTCCCTATGCTCCTTGCCATCACTTAGCTTCTTGTTCCCCAAAGTATGTTTTCAGTTCAGTCCATTCACCAACACTTTTTGATGTTGACCCACACATCCTGCTTCAAACAACAGGAGTCTACTCAGGTGCAGGTGGCTTGGTTGAGTTGGCAATATTGTATGATGTTCCTTAAATCTCCAATTTTGTGTTGATGTCGGTAACATCTGTTATTTTTTAACTCTGCTATTGATTTTCGAGGTAGGTTTGATTGCTTTTCAACATCAACTGTGGCACCTTTTTGTTTGCCTTAGTTACCCCTAACCATGCCTTGGGTGCCCTAAAAAATTTGCGCTGTCTTTTCTGTATGCCTTGGTGCCCTTTTAGAATTGGGCAAAATTGCCTTGCCCACCCTAATTCTTATTTGGGAGGGGCCTATACAAGTGGTGTATATTTAAAATGGCAGACTTGATAAGCAGTGAATTTTGGTTTTGCCGTCTATTCGTCTATGTTCACATCTATCTGAAACCACATTTGCAGGCATCAACGATCCCTTGTTTGAACATTGTGCTTCATTTGTGTTACTTTTGAAACGGCAGTTGGCTAATTTGGGTAGATTTCTCGCAGGATACCTTCCAAGTTATTCATGGGGGGGGGGGGGGGGGGGGGGGTGGAACATGGCAAATCTAATTTCCCTTGCCAGAATGTGTCATTGTTAATTTCTGTGGCAATGTCCACAAAGGATCAGGCTAATCGCCAGTTTACCCTTCCATTAGGTCCAATGTTTCTCTCCAAATCCCATCGACTGTCACCACCATAGAAAATGCACAAGATGGCCAAATGTTGTCAGTGCTGTGGAAATCAACCCCAATAAGCTTTCCTTGTATTATCATGTTACTGTTATTGGCACCCTTTTTCCTGTTTGTCAACAACTACTCTTGCATCACTCCCATTTTTTAGACGCACGCATATCTTCTACCATTACCTGGAAGCCAGTAATACAGGAACGCAAAGTAATTGTTGCTGCAAATGGGGAATTGTCTCTTCGCAACAAGTGGAAGTGCGACATTTTTAATATTCATAAAATGAATTCCATTGAGCATGGTCTGTTCCTTTTTGACTTGTGTGGTTCCATTGAAAAAATGGTGAAGAGTTTTTCCTACATCCTTTAATAATGTTGTTCGCTGGTTGTTATCAAATGAGGTGGATAATTTCAGTTGAATCGATGTGCTTGGTTTTAAGCAGTGGGCTTACTAGCTACATGCATCAAGTAGGATTTCGGCCATTTTAACTGAACAGACTTTTCAAATGTCAACAATTTGCTGCCTGCTAACTACCATCCCAATCACTTTTTTTGAAATCTCCTTTTTTTTGGCCAAATCATGTTCAATTGTACTTGCCGTGATGTGGTGATTGCCACTTTAAAGAGGTCCCACCAGGAATGCAAATAGAATGGATGTGGTTTTGTGTCAAGTCGACAGGAGGGGCTGGAAAGCATTTCAATATTGGGGTTTGGTTATGAACATCAATTGGGGCGCTTGTTCTGGAGAGAGTAGAGAAAATCCCAGGTGACTGGTGTGAATTGAATTATTCTGACACGACTGAAAATCAATAATGATCACTACTGATTGCACTGGTATTGTATTCTTTTTTTCTGGCCCTGTTTTTTTTTTAATTTTCGGTTTTTTTGTTTTTTTAAAGATTTGGAGTAGTTTATCATCCTCATTTCCCTTCCTGGGACCTTTAGGATTATTTTCCCCTTTGTGAAATGCTTGAGTGAATTGTGTAATTCACATTGGTCCGTGATTCTCTTGGTAAGGATACTCTTGTGTAGACTTTGGCAGGGGCTCTCTCTTTTGGTCCCTGTATTGCCTGGTGAATATACAAACAGAACGTGTGTGCTTTTCACCACTGTGGCAGTTTGTTGTTGTGTTGATATTTCCTTCTCCGAAGGTGCCTCTTGTGTTGTGACTCTTCTTCTTGCATATAGCTATTTTCATCTTGGTCAAGTATGAATGATATGGCTTTTGTCCCTGTTGCTGGTGAATATACAAGCAGAACTGGTGTGCTTTTCATCCTTTGTCCTGTGGCAGTTTGGTGTTGTTTGTTGATGTTTTCTCTGAAGGGGGCCCTTGTTGTTGGACTCTTTGCATGCCGCTTATTTTCAAACTCAACTTCAACTTGGTCAATACTTCGCCCTATTGTCCCATCGAATTTACCTTTTCCAGAATCACTTGTTTTTGAATTGTCTTTCCATTCTTATTTCATTATTCTTCCAAGTCATGCATTCATGAACATGGTGCATCTTCCCACTTGCAAAGAAAGGGTGTCTTTTTGTTTTTCTGTGCAATGTCCCCAAAGGAATCAAGTTTAGCCCAGTTTTTACCCCATTAGGTCCAATGTGTCTCTCTCTCCAAATCCCATCGCTGTCACCACCATAAAAATGCACAATTGCCAATGTTGTGTCAGTGCTGGGGAAATCAACACATAAGCTGTTTCATTGTATATGCATGTTACTGTTATTGCACACTTTTTCCTGTTTGCCAACTCCTTGTCACCCCCCATTCTACCTTACCCCATATCTTCTACCATTACCTGGAAGCCAGTAATACCGAACCACAGTAAGATGTTGCTCAATGTGGAATTGTCTCTTCTCCAACAGTGGGAGTTGTGACTGTTGCTACTTTCATTGATATTCATTGAGCAGTGAGGCTGTTTCCTTTTGACTTGTGTGTCCATTTAACAAATGGTGAAGCGTTGTTCCTAACCCTTTAATAATGTTGTTCCCTGTTGTTGGTATCTGAGGTGGCTAATTTTCAGTTTGAAATGATTGCTTGGTTTTTATCAGTGTGGCTACTGCTACTGAGCAAGTAAGGATGCGCCACTTTTAACTGAACCAGGAGACTTCAAAATGCCATATTTGCTGCATGCTACACTAACCATCCCAATCACTTGTGTGTATTTTCACTTTTTTTTTGCCAAAATCATGTTCAATTGTACTTGCATGTGTGTGAGTGCCACTTTTAAGGTTTCCTCCCCCCTTTGTAACTATGCTTACTGAAATTTTGTAAGTTTCACAATTTCAGTATTTCGTCTTGGTAAGATACTTCTGGTGTAGCACTTGGCAGGGAACTTGGCTGTCTTTTGTCCCTGTATGCCTGGTGCAAATGTTAACAAGCAGAACGGCATGCTTTTCGTCACTTTGTCCTGTGGCAGTTTGTCGTTTTGTGTTGATGTTTTCTCTGAAGGTGGCTCTTGTGTTGGACTCTCCTGCTGTCGCTTCTTTTCATCTTGGTCAGTAGAATGAGAATGTGCTTGAGGATCACTCCTGTTTTGCTGTAATAACAACAAGCAGCTGCTCTAACAGATATGAGCTATCATTGTCTAAATTGGATTTTAGTTCATGTTCAAGGCCACCCTATTTGTCTCTGATGGTTGATGTTTCATGAATCAATGCCAGAATCTCTGGGAATACAGAGTTGTTGTTACTCAAGCCTCCTACAATATCAATCCTTGTTTAACCTAAGTAAATCTCCACAAATGGTCCATCCTTTGGCAGAGTAAGAAATTGAAAGAAGATATAGTGACAGCAGGATTTGATGTTTAAAACATACTCCCCTATTTGTCACCGAATTAACCTTTCCAGATCAGCTTGGTTTGAATTGGTACATTCTTCCTGAGCCAAAATATATTTTCAATACAAGGTTTTCTGTAATGGTCCCATTACAGGTATTTGTGATTCGGCCAGAGAAGTTTCTTACTGGCCACGAGGGTGTCTGATTGGACACGTCCCACACCCAGATAGATTTCACAACTACTCGGGGCAGCGGGTTGGTTGCCAAGGAATCGAGTGTCCTCTTCATGTCCTCATCTCTTGTTGTATGTTTGCAGGAATGAAACAGTGGTGTGATCGAGTTACCTAAGTTGTCTTAGACTTTGAAAAATATATCAAGAAAGATACACGTGGTCTACAGTTGACTATAAAGTGAATGCTGAGAAAAATGTTAAAGGGGGTGCAACGAGAGATTTTCATATCAACATGTCCCTAAAAAAATTGAAAGTACTGTTTTTTGCCCTGATGTAAAGCTTTCCATCCAAAATGTCCCCATCTGAAAGGATACGCTTAGAAATGTATCTTTGGTACAAAATTTGTAAAATTCTAAATTTGTATAGGAGCAAATACAAAATTTCAGCGCTATGTTTTTTAATATTGAAATAATAAGTAAAAATCAAATCCCCTTTTTTCCTCCCTCGTTTAAGAGACATTTTCTGTAGACAAATACAAGCTAAGAAAACTTTGGGTGTCTAATCTATTATGTGGATTTTACTATTATGAACAATATTTGGGTGCCCTCAAAATCTCTCATTTTCCATTTAATATCTTCAGGGGTCACCAGATGACTGGTAAATTGACAAGAATGATCCTCTTGCATGGATTCTCTATCAGTTGATGGAACTATGACCTGTGGTGTAGATGAGTATTATAAGTGCACATTATAAGTATTATCAGCAACTTTTGATGTTGCGGCCAGCTTCTTGATCCATGTGGTGATTTTTTTCTTGGCAATTTATGGCTTTCTACTCTGGGAGGCGTCATTCCTATCTCTTTATTAGGTCACGATATGACCCACAACATCACTTGTTGTGTATGTCCTATTGTCAGAACCTTGGCTTCCTATCCTGCAGGCCTCCAAAATAAGAACTCGGGCAGGCAAGCAATTGTCCTTGGCTGCCATTAAATTACAGGGCATTCGGCAATATCCAGGGGGGGCACACAAGGCATTTTTCCATTAAGGCCACTAAGGCAATTTGCATTTAACACTTTCATTACTCGGATTTTCCCTGCTTATCCTTTAATAATGTTATAACAATACAATCAATATGAGAGTGCAATTTGTATTTCAAAACTCTGAGCTTTTTCCCATGTATGGAATAATTTTGTCATAGGTTTGTTGTCCGCGAGATGACATTTCCTCTTGGTCTGAAAAAACAAAAAAAAAAAAGAAAAAAAAAAAAAAGGGAACCTTTTTTTAAAAAAAAAAAAAAACACAGTGATGCTATTTGCGCAACCAACTATTTATGGATTCTGTATTCCTTCACCCATCCAGGAAGAAATCTCCCATGGAAAGTTGAAAACTCTGTCCCCATAATGGATAATTGCTCCTTCCATTTCTGAGATGGTATTTGTGCAGTGTCCAAGATTTCCCATACGCAGTCTAAATTTGTAAACAATGTTTAACTTCACTGGGCCCCTTAAATAATGCGCTTCCTGTTTTACCCTTGTCATTGGGCCTACACTTAAATTGACCATGCCAATCTCTTGCATAACTCTTCAAGCATGTCAAAACATTACATACTAGTTTCTGAGGGGAGGTTCTATTCCCTTTAGCCTGTGCTAGTGGAATTTGTTTTTCCTTTGTCAAAGTGTCATGTAATTCCTGTACAGATGTTCATGCTTTGGTTTTCACTAGTGATCTTATATTGACATGTATATAGCGTCTTTTGTCCAAGAGGTTCAAAGCACCTTTTGCCTGTTATGATTACGTGACCATCAATTCATATTTATAACATTGCGAAGCATCATAATGCAACTAACAGGGGGTGGGGGTAGGAGAGGAACATATGAAAAGTTTTCAAAGGAAATGGGACACATTTTATATGGAAATGTCCTTTATCTGTTTTAAATTTGTTGAAAGCGCATAAGAGGCCATCATCATAATCACTATATAAATCTCTGCTATTTGTATATTATTATTATTATTAAACATGCATATGCAGCATGCCCTTTGCGTTTCAGGTGCTTTTCTTGTACCATTGAAATGGATTTAATCTTACGGTGAAATTCTCTGCACAATAAATATATTCTTTGCATCTCCAACAAATTTGATCTGCATTGTTAACTTTATGCGTGCAACTAAAATGATAGTTTGCAATTCCATTACAGACCGTGCTGTTTTATTTGTAGTGTACCGAGGAACTGGCTGTTCATTTATATGAACCAAGTCCTTAATGGCTTTTGTTTGGATTTTCAGAATTTTAAATCCAGTGATCTGTAATATCTTGCCCTTCGATATGCCCTGCAAGTGAAACAAAGATGTTTGTATTGTGATTTGGAATTACTTTCTGGGTGGTGATTTGTATAGCATTTCAATCATTTGGGAAATTTTGGGAAATTTGTACATTTTCAAGTGTCCTTAAACCTGCAAGCCCTGTGTATTTGTGGGTCAACTAAGTCAGTTTATAACCTTGTCAACTAATATTAACATTCCAGGCAACCTGTCTTGGACCAGTAAGGAAATGGTATCTGTTCCTATTTATCATATGTCTTTGATGTATTCAGTTGTGATTGGTGGTTGTTTGTTGTTTTAATCAATGGTTCTAGAACTGGAAAGTTGTTAGAGATCCATTCATACCATTTCCTATGGTGGTAAACTAAAAAGTTTAGACCCTGGGGACCAGCATCTATCAGGCATTCACATGAGATGGTTTGGACTGTTGGAAAATTTAATGCGACAGACTTAATACCTGGAATTTGATCGATCTTTGAATTGTTTTCCTTGGTCCCTCTTGTAATACTTGATATATCTCTGGAAGAGTTGACAAGACTCGCCGCCCCCCCCCCCCACTCCTGACAAACAGTTATCTACGTTTCCACAATTAATGATAATTCAGGTCCACTCTCTCAAAACACTATTCCTGCATCATAATTTTTGCTTACATGTTAAACTTCATGGCCCGTATTCCAAAAGGGTGTTTAGCGCGATTTTACGCTAAGCGAACGTTTTATATGTAGATAAACTAACGCTTAAGTAACGTAATTCCAGAAAGGATTTTAAGTTAAACGCAGTTTTAACTCAGCCAAAATGCATCGAAATTTAAACTAGGTACGGGGTTTAGTTTAAGGAGTTGTTTTAGTGTGTGTTTCCGGCAAGTGCACGGCCCATTGCACAGTCCAATTGACAACGGCAATGGTGCGGATCATTCTCGCCCATTGGTGTATCACCTTAAACGCTACGGAAAGCCATTAATACACTTTGTGCGCTGATCCATTAAAACACAATAGAGCCTTTTATACACTCAATTAGCGTCTTTAAATAACGACGATGTTACTCGTGTTTAAAGTTTCTGTTTTAGCACGCAAGTTGGTTAAAAATATTTAAACGTGTTTTGCTTAAACGCAATTTTAAATTACGGCGATTTTAAGCTAAAATCGCGTTTGGTTAATCAAGTTCTTGATCTGGCCCATGACTCTTTTACATACTTGCTTCCTCCATTTTCTCTTTGTGGGGGCAGATTGTAACAATGAATTTTTTTATTCTTAGCTAATCAGGGAATATGCATAACTTCTTGGCTTCTTTTTCTTGATAATATAGCTTGCCCCTTCTCTTTCAAAAGACCAAAGTTTTCAGTTCTTGAAGAAATACACATCTCTCTAGGGGCGATAGACTCCATGATTTGGGCCAGACAAGAACTGGGTGCAACGTTGTCTAGCTGTGCAGATGACAGCGCGTAGTAGCATCGCCTGTTGGTCTCTCTGTTTCCTCCGGTACCCCTCCAGGGATTCCTTAGCCATGTGCATTGTTTTCGAGTTTTTCGTTTCTTTGGAGCTGGTTTCACCATTAATAATCGTACTAGTGGTGGTCCCGTTTGCTACGCTGAATCTCAGAGACTTCTACTTTGATGACTTTCTCTGGACGCCATTATTCTGGTTATGTGCTTTGTAATGCTCTTTCAATCCTGCACTCGCCTTGCGCCCGATCGGCGCACTAGCGCATCGGCTCTGGGCTCAACACAGTCATTTCACAGTTTTGGTTGGTATTAGGATTGTTACTATAGCCTCCATTTTGTGATTAAAAATATTCTCAATTGTACTTTGAGAATGATGAAAAAGTAAAATAGACTATCCGTTTACTATGCATACATATCCCAATGTGCACAAGCTCATGTCTTTAGCAAAGCATGAACCGTTACTAGATGCACTTCTCACTTGCTCAGATGAGTATTGTCATACAGCAGTTTCACAACTCTGGCTAGGGTGGTGAACACTTCATTAATGTTAGTCCTTTTGTATGAATCTATGTTCTTTTATTCATTTGAAAAGATATTGCCCTCTTTTCTTAACTTTATTGTTCTGCATTTCCTTATTTTCTTCCTTAAATATACGGAAAATTGGGAGATTTGCTAGGCAAAACTGGAGATGGGAGAACAAACGAACAAAGGGAGTCCTCCCGCAGAAAACGGGAGAAGTTTGGCTCTCTCTGTAGGTCCTACACCTCATAAAATTTGAAATGCAATACAAAGACTTGAAATTCTGTTCATCCAACTTCCATGCTGTTTTGATATTTAACAGTGTGCTCCTACATTATTATAGCAATTTTGGTAGTTAGGAATAAGTTCTTTCAATTGTGGGGAGAAAATCTTCATTGATGCTGGCTCAGGTTTTCATCTGAAGCATCCAATAATAGTTCTGCAATGAAACCTTGTTCAACGTCATCATGCCTGGAAGGTTGTGGTGTTGCAGCTCTTGCATTTGTTATTGGTAAGTTTGGAGGTATTGCTGCATTGGTTACAATTGGGTAGTTGAATATGTGGTTCACTCCATGAGGGTACCTTCCTCTTGACATTGCGCTCCTGGTAGCGGATCCCCTGTGATGATGATGTCATTGTTTACAATCTGAAACGCAAGAGGTAATGGAACATTTGAAATAGAAGTGAATTGTAATTATGGTGGTAAGGGTCGGCGATTTTAATAATTTGACATGCATACCTATACATTTTGTTGTCACTAAACTTTCCCAAAGTGAGTGAAACAAATTCAAAAACCAAGTCAAATGTATCCAAATATTATACTCCCCGCCTAAAAAATCCATGTTGAATGGCCCATCACCCAGTTGCTCACACTTGCTTTCAAATGAACGTGCCAAGCCAGCTGGATGAATCTCTCAAACTTCCCCATCATGCTTCGTTATCATGCATTAGGACACTGGTCAATAAGCAAACACATTCCGCGACACGCTCCTGGCATTTATTATTATACTTCACCTACATACTTTTTAATGACACTCTTTATATCGTCAATTTTTTAGTGGGGTTATTTTAGGGATATCCTCCCCTGTTGTCAGTACCAGCCATTGATGCAGGTATTGGCTGTTGGCAGCCGCTCTTTTGTCGTTGTGTGATGGCGAAATGTCACACTGGGTTTTCTTGAAACCCAGTTGCCGGCTCTTCCATGCTGCATAACAAACTGCAAAATCATAGCTAAAGAGATAGTTTCCTCGTCTACCAGCTGCAAGAAATAAAATATAAGGCATCGTTATAGGTCATCGGCAAATCAACTATAAATTTCATTGCTTGATTGATCTACATAATCTATTTCTTTATTCAACTGGTATGTGGACAGTGGAAAATAAATGAATAATGCGCTTCATAGCTCAAGTTCTGAGCACTTCTAGTTGAATTATAAGATATATCACACTATCATCCATTGAGAGTGACCAGCCTCGTGAACTAGTCCCTTGCGAGCCTTAGTAATCTTCGATGTCACGCTTTATTCCGTGTACATGGTGTAAGTCTATGGCAGCAAGGACATGGTTTTATGGGGGAGTCTCATATGCTTTTACACTGGGCGTGTTGGTTTCCCTAACCATGTAACCATGAATGTTACTTGATGGCTTAAAAAGACTAAGTTAAGCCTCCTGACGCTGAGCCTTTTTATGTATATTAAAATCGAACTTACATTTGGTCTTTGACGTGGTCCCTTGCCACGCAGCCACAAACTGCAACAAGCGTTGTCTGCTCGTTTTCTGAAGCGTTGCTGGAACAGTGAATGTTGGCCGGCAATTTGCACGACCCTCGCCTGATCCCCTCGTGATCAATGTGACTGTGATCGCTGTTGTGATCCGCCATGATTGTTGCAGGTTGGCGGGAATTACTGTAAGCACAGCCTGTGTCTGTCACGGAAATATCGAAATGTGTTTGCTGGACTCTCCGGAAATAATTTGCGCAAAAATATACCTAAATTTGTCCAAAAAAAATATTTTTGCAAAACTGTAACAAATTTGTGCAAAACTTAAATTTTTTTGCATCCTTTGAAATATTATGAAAAAATGTACATATTCGTGCAAAACTATAAATATTCTTGCAAAACTGTAATACTTTTTCGCAAAAGTAGTAATCATTATTGCAAACATTACATACTTTGGCAAAACTATATAAAATATTCCTTTCAAAACTATAAAATAAATTTTGCAAGCTGTAAATGTTCTTGCAAACTATTGCATATTTTTTTGCAAATTATTGTTTGCAAACTCTGAAATGTTTTTGCAAAACTCTGAAATTTTTTTGCAAAACTCTGAAGATGTTTTTTGCAAAACTCTGAAAGTATTTTTGCAAAACTATAAATATTTTTGCACAAACTATAAAATTTGTTTTGCAAATATTTTTTCCAAAACTACAATTTTTTTGGCAACAGTAGAAATACATGCGCAAAATTAAAATTTTTCATGCAAAATTGGGTCCGTGGGACACCGTCACCGAGTGATGTGAGCCATTTAGTACTCACGTCATTAACAGTCACCATACGTATCAACTGAACACAATCAATTGGAAGCAATCTTTGGGAAGTAACATTTGGTTGGAAACCTATAGGGGGGTTGGCCACTGGGGAAATATTTCCCTCAAAGCTATTGCGTCATAGAAATGTAAAACAAATACACTATTTCATTTACGTCCAACAGTTCCAAAATTAACTAACTATTGCTGCAGTTTCACTTGCTGGCTTTGCTATTTTCCCCAACTTGAGTTGGTGTACCATTGCTCTTTTCGTCGTTTGTTAGATTTACTAAATTAAATCAATTGCAAAACATAAATAAAATTAGAGATTGGTTGGTGCATGATTATTTCACTTGCATTTAGACAATGATTTGGTTGAAAAAAAATAGCAGAGCACAGATTGTGAAATGTTTACCCATCACATGGTTAAATGTCCACACAATATTGATCAAAAGAGGATAAATTCCTTGGGGGATGAGGCGGGACTCCGGAACTATTTTTGAATGGGGTGTGGCCACCCCTACCCATGGGCTAGGGATTTTTTCACTAAAAAAAATATCGCTGTCCTCAAACCGCTTGTGTGTCTTCCGTGGCGGTTTTGTGAAGATAGGCCTCACCTAGACCTTTGACCTTGGTATATGAACCGTTACCCATAAACAAATGAAGGTTTGTGTTTAATCGCCATGACCAAGTTTTGGTCCAATTGAACTTCACCTTTTTTGAGGTCATTTTACATTTCCAGCCTATCTTACAACTTGACCTTACATGACCTTTGACCTTGGTATGTGACTTTTGACCTTGTTCACCAATGAGGGATCAACCATGTTGCACTTTTGACTCAAGTTTGGTTTTTAAATCCAAAGTATGCGGATATAACGGGCACATTTAACCCTTTTGCACATCACAACAGACCTCAACAACAGACATCAACAACAGACACAGACATCAACAGTGGACAAAGTGATCCCTATGCTTCTTCCTGCCTTAAGGCAGAGTACGACACAAGGCAACACAAAAAGGTCCCTGATTTGAAGTGTTTTTTTTTTTAAAATTTATAAATGCAAACAAGACCCATATTCTATGGCCATTTTGATTTAATAGGATTTTTCAAATTTTTGAAATCGGGACCCTCCATCCTAGGATTTTTGTGGCATTTTTTTCAGAAAAATTGCACCCATGCTACTGGTCATCCAAAAACAGACCCATGGCGGGTACATCCCACGTATGTCTCAACATGTGAGTAACCCCCCCCCCCCCCGACTAATCCGCGATGTTCTTAATGCAAAGCCCTATTACAATCCATCCACATTTGGCATGATAAAGGCCAGTATTTATGATTTAGACTGAATTTATTACTTACTGCGGCGACATTGTTTTTTGCTAAAATTAGAATGGGATTTCCTTTCCCGGATGCATGAAGCATTTTTGTATGGTGGTCTAATGCAATATAAATTACATGGTGTTACCTATGGATAACAACTTGACTAATAACTAAGGATCAGGAATAGGAGAAAATCATATCCAAAATTAGCTACAACATTCTGTTTTGTAACATATAGAGTACAGAAGCGTTGACGTCACAAAAACTTTTTTATGCATTACAGCATTTTTGATATCATGTATTTGTGGAGCATGACGAAAAACATCAACAGCCCAAATTTGGTGGGAAAAGGTTCACGGGGGCCCGAGATGTCTGCATGAATACCTAATTAGCCCCATTGAAATCAGTGTAAATTGGCCTGGTTCAAAACAGTTATGAACCAGGCCAATTTACACTGATTTCAATGGGGCTAATTAGGTATTCATGCAACCATATCTTGGGCCAACATGAACCAATTCATGTCAAATTTGGTGTGTAAGGGGTTTTCAGCATGTTCTACTGAAATAGTGTCATGAAAATGCTGATGCTGAAATGCACAAATGAAAATTTGATGACTGAAACATATGCATTACCTTTCAAGAGAAATGGAATGCTCCAAAATATAAATACCCCCTATAAAGAAAATGGTATCAGCCATTGACCCCAGGTCACTCCCAGAATGCTAAAATAGCTGCTAATTTTTGGCAAATATTTTCAGGAGTTTATTGGCATAAATCTATCGGCACATAATGAAATATCCCTAAATAAGACGTACCAGATGGTTTTCATGGTCATTGGAGTATTCCTTGCAAAAAAAATCTAGATATTCCGACAAATGTCACAACTGTACAACAATCATTGAAGCTGCCATCTTTATTCCCTGTGCAATATTTACAACGCCGCACGCAATACCGAAACAGAAGCCAGCGAAATATATCACGGAACAAAAAAAAATCCGGAAATTTTGCTGCCGGAAATTTTTGAAATATTTCCGTAAATGAACCTTTATGTTTTTTATTTTTATTGTTTTCTAAAACAGATTTTCCGAAAATTTACGGATATTTTTAACAGTGAGGTTCTACATGTAACAAATTCTTTTGACTGTTGTCTTTAGGGTTTTAGATTAATTAGGTTACTTGTTATTGTAAGGCCATAAATAAAAAGATTTGTTTCCTGTAGATTGCTATTAAGAGGGTACATATGGGACTCTTTCCTTTTTTAACGTATGTGTTTGTGTGCGCGAGAATTATAGATACCCTTAGTTTTGAAAACGTGGAACGCCAACTTTTCACGTATGACGTCATTCTGACGTGTGTATAAATTTGCTACTTTTGTGTCTAATTTTAACAAAAGAAAAGTCACACAAGTAGACCCTCGTTAACTTGTCTGGTCCGTTCTTACTTTACCGCCTCTGCGTCGCATTGGTAAAGTAAGAAAGCAAAAATTTGGAATATATATTTCGATTGTAATCATTTAATTAGTTTTCTTAATATTGTCACATATTTTAAGGAACTGGAAGTATTTATCACAGAAAATGTAACAGAACACTAGTGTTCAGGTGTTCATAAAAGTGTTTACATTTTAGGCGTTCGAAAAATTTACAGTGAAGGAACAACGTCAAATTGATTTAGAGGCTTCGAGTTCCATTTTAACATAAGCCTCGACCTTTTTTGGGAACGTGCAACGTCGGTGCCATTGTGAGCGGAAAACATATTAAAATTGACCTTGATCGGTTCACTAAATTGTATAATTTACTGTTACAAGTTGAACTGAAAAATAAATATACAAAAACATTTAGTAAAGTTCTCATCTTTTACCAGGCAAAATGATGGACAACCTTGTCCCCCTCTTGCCATCATGCTTGGATTTTAAACCCCGGGACAGGTTCGTTTTGATATTCACAACAAACCTGCTGTCTTATGGGCCAATTTATAGTCGCTGTAGAATCTCAGACAAGCCGAACGAGCCAATGTATTGTGCAAATTAAATCGTGGTATATACGCGCCGCCTCTCGACAATATACCAATAGGCGTAGATGTTGTCAAGAATTATTAAATGCTTCAAGGTTGTACGCGCACATAACGCGGAGCGTACCCTCAAATCTGCCTGAGAAATTCCAGCAGCGACTATAGCTGTAACGCATTTTGACAGAGTTCACTCAAAACTGTAATGAGATGTTTTGGGTGATATGCTTAAACGGGAGAGAAAACGTCAATAAAAAAAAAGGACCATGATCGGGTCACCTACCTTTGGAGTAACAGCTACTAGCAATAATTATGTTCTACAACCAATATGTATCAGTTGCCTTTGAGCGGCCCAAAGGATTCCCTTCAATTAGCGCGGGCGCTATCCATCGGTGCTTATTCTTCATGATTCTGCTCTCCAGGCGTCAGGCCTATATCCTTCTTGGAAAGGACTTCATCCGTATAGGTTGCCTTTCCTGAAAGAGTAAGGTCAACGAATTAAATTACGGTCAACGTACATGTGATCTTAAAGGTGAACTAAACTTGTGACAGGTATGAGGATACGATTTCTTATTGCCTGCGGTTGTTAGACCACCTACTGAGAAACGTTTCGAAGGGTTATTGGACAAAAAAAAGACAAAAGGAAAACGTAAAACTTTATTTTCACTTGCTCAAAACCGTTGCTTGTTTTTTGTCGTACAGGACAAGAAAATACATAAACATCCTCTTATTCATAAGACGCGGTATTCGGCATATTCACTTCAGGGAATCTAATAGGCCGACATTGGTATAAAGCAAAAAGCTGGGTTGACAAAAATGGGTAGCGCTTCTTTCAGAGAAACGGCACATTAGACTCGTGAAAGCTCTGACGTCACTTCTTAGTTCAAGCCGGACGAAGTATAAGGATGTAGAAAAAAGATTAGACGGAGTGTACAATGAGCATGGTTGCTACGGCTATTTATTGCCTCAAATAAAATTATTGAAGCCAATTACTTCATATTATAAAAAAAGTATTTTTTGGAATATGTGTTGAATCCAAAACACAACATGCTTCGCAACGCCGCGCCGGTGTGAAAGTAATCTAAGTCCGGCAGGTATCATGTCCGGGCTCCATAGACGACAACGGAATAAAAGCGTGAAAACTAATGTTGCGTAAAAGAAACTGCAGCGATTGCCCTATGGTACACCACTGTGAGCCCGGAGGAACCATATCTTGTGCCACACGGCCTGGCCTTCGGGCCAAAACAAGCATTCACTCGTGCAAATCAATGAGTGAACCCCTAAATATTAATGTTATGAAACTCAATGGAGAGTTCAAATTAAGTAGCGGAAATCTGGGTAGCTGCTATGGGCGAATATTACAATCTAACTGCTGATTAAGTGCTATATAATAAACTGGTTATTATTATTATTAAGTAGCTGAAATGGACACCCCTCCTGTCGCCACTATTACACTCTTAGAAATAAAAGTTCCAATAAGGTCGAAATTGAACTTTTTGTCCTGTATGTGTAACCAAGTTCTATAAAGAACCATCAACAGAGAACTCTATAATATAATTTAGTAAAAGTTTTACCGAAAATTAAGTAACAAAGGACCCAAAGTTTAAAAGTTAAGCAATATGAAAGGCAGTGATAACCCTTTGGTTCTAAGATATTTTCGTGCCGAATAAAAACGATTCTAAGAACTCTGAGGGGGCTTCATTTAAACATAACTTTAAGTGCGTTCTAGAAGTATAAGGTTATAAACAAGACTCATTTTCTTTACTACGAGCCTTTATGTTCTATGAAAGAAGGCAGAACAAATTCTTTGTGGGACCGTTCTTGTAGAACCAAAAAGAACTCTAGGAACACCTAAAGTTATGTTAAAAACACAACACTTCAGAGGTGGGTGTAGATAGAACTTTAGACAGAAAGAAATGATTTTTGGGGCACGAAATTATTTAGAACCAAAGGTTATTTATTACAGTTCACTTTGCTTAACCTTTAAAATATACCGGGAACCCCCCCCCCAACATAAAAGAACGTTCCTAGGGCCTATTTAAATTCGGAAGGTTCTTACAAAACTTTTAAGGTTCTTTATAGAACTTTGGTGCTAAATACAGGACAAAAAAGGTCTATGTTGACCCATTTATGAAACCTTTATTTAGAGTTTGTAGCGAAAATTGTGTGCTGCGGTCGGGATACTGAATCTCATACACTGCACTCTAAAATTTGCAACGGATAAGGAAGTTGGGTCCAAATGGTTGATCATTTGTTGAACTCTTATGGTGGTATTGGGCCAAATAAAACTTTAAATAAAAGCTGTTTATGTAGATTGCGAATAAAGTCTGATATGTTTCTAAAATGAACATTGGTACCATTTGGGTCAAAAACTGAGGCACATTACTGTCAGTTTTCTATTTACAGATGAAAAAAATAAATTGTGTATGCGGTGATGCATGTGCTTGTATATGCGGACAAAATACTGTAAAAATTAAAGTATATTTATATAACAGATATACTGTACAAATTAAATCACTCAAAAACAAGGAATACTATTTGGTGAGTTATTAAAGACATGGGCCAAACAGGGGTCACTTGTATAAGAGGGGCAAATTGTTCCCGGTTGGAGGTGGTTTTAGATAGAGGTGGGCTATTTGAATGGAGGCTTATCCCATTCAAGAAAAAAAAATTAAAAAAGTGCGAAAACCAGGGTGCCCCAACGAAAAATAAAAATGGCCGCCAACTTGGCCAAAAATCATATTTTTGACCATAACGTGATAAGCTTTGTTTAATCACCTCATTTGTGTGGCCCAATACCACATGTTTTGGCTGAAACGGT
>JAMKCH010010857.1:0-30530 GCA_023653785.1 Ophioderma brevispina
TCTCGCCATAAATCCTAACGTCCTCGAGGAAAATGTGACAATCACCGTGAAAAGTGAGGTAGCGGTATTTTGTTGTTAGATGTAGGAGCAATTTCACACTAACTCAAGGCAGGGGTCCGCTCCATGATTTTGTGTCAGGTAGGTTTCGAAGGTTTAAGGAACGTTAGGAATATAGGCCTACAAAGGTCATGACTTCTATGTTATAGCGCCCTCTATAGATCAATTTTCCATAGAGAGACGTGTATTTGCCCGCAATTTCTTAAAATTTACAGAGGATGAAGTTAGTGGAGTAAATAATCCACATTTATTGTCAAAAGTGTGCCGGCCTTGTTTATTTTTATTTATTTTTTTTTTCTGGTTCATACCTTTTCTTGGTCGTTTTCCCTTCGTAGTAGGGGATCCATGGGTGACATATTTGAGGGAACCCTACTCAAGATACACTAAAAGGTTTGAGAAGTGTTTTCGGAAAATTCGAGGGTGCTGATTCCGAATATGCACCATTCAAAATTGTGAAGTTGGTGGAAAGTGGATTTTAAAGGGGAATTACCCG
Organism: Ophioderma brevispina; assembly: GCA_023653785.1. Lineage (NCBI taxonomy): Eukaryota > Metazoa > Echinodermata > Ophiuroidea > Amphilepidida > Ophiodermatidae > Ophioderma > Ophioderma brevispina. The sequence goes on from JAMKCH010010857.1 coordinate 551, forward strand.
ATTTTCCTTACCTTTTTAAAAAACATATAGCGTTATAAAACCATGCGCAATATCCACTGATTTGACTGAAAGGTTGAAGTATTTTATGTTAATTTGAGGGTGTTGATTTCAAATAGACACCATACAAAATCACCACATTGGTGGAAAGCAGATTTTAAAGGGAAATTACCCGATTGTCCTTATTTTGTTAAATAATATTGTTGAACAATGCCCAAGATCCACTAATATGACTAAACGGTTTAGGAAGTGTTTTAGGTGAATTTGAGGGGGCTAATTTTGAATATACACCATACAAAATCACCCACATTGGTAGCAAGTTGATTTTAAAGGGGAAATACTCAATTTGCCTAGTATTTTTGAAAAAAAAAAGATTATCAAGGGAAATAACTAATTTGAGAGCACATAATGGTCCTCTGGAGGATGGGCTGCCTTGATTATCATGTTCATGTAATGTTTGCCTAAAACTGGTCATTAGAATTAAATGCGACTCTTCTATTGACAATTAGATTGAAAAATATTAACTTGTTAGAATTGTTATAGCGTTAAGAATTTGTTTACTTTTTCTGCTCTAAATATTGTCCTTTATGCGAGGAGCTTTGAGTTTCCATAAAAGAATCGTATGTTTACATCAGTTTCCAGAGAAAAATAATGGGTTTTTATCATATGTCAGCAGGTAATTACCATTTCATGTTTACCAAAGTTAATAGTAAATGAAAGAAAACTGTCAAAAAACTAGAGAGAGTATTTATTTAAGTGCTTTTCATAAGTGGGTTGGGTATAAGCAGCAATCAACCAATTTCTTTTTAGGCCCATCAAAATGGCAGGTTTTTACAAGGATACTCAAATTTTGTTGTGACCCCTATTAAAAAGGGACGCACCACAGCTTTTTCATGCACTCCCATTTCTGAAGAAAATGATATCCCCTCGGACAAAAACTACACTGACTTCACCAGCTCATTTCAGAAAACAATAACAATAAAAAACAAAACACATAAAAAATGTTAATTTACGGAAATATTTCAAAAATTTCTGGCAGCAATAATTCCGGCCTTTTTTTTTTTTGGTTCCGTAATTTTAAATTACGGAAAAAATATGTTAAAATACACAGTTTTTCCGTAATATGAGACAAATTTCTGTAAAATTACTATCAAAGTTACGTTAATTGACAGAAATTTCTGTAAATTGACCCTAAAAATGTCTGGAAATACTGCTGCCAGAAATTTCCGTAAATTTACGGAACTTTTTTTAACAGTGTACGTTTGCAAATTTTAAACTATCATTATTTACGACAAGAGAATAAGATGTTACATTATTTCAACGAACTTATTCTTTTCCCGCCTTTTTAGAGAACATTCACCTACAATCATAATAAATATCTTCTTTCAAGAACTATTATAAATGCATTTAGAGAAAAATCATCTTTCAAAGAAGAAAGGGCAATATAAAGATATGATCCAAACAGTGACGTAACCAGGGGGGGAAGGGGCAAGCAACCTCAGTCAGAATTTTTCCCTACCTTTTTCCCCCATGAAGCAAGGTAAAGAACAGGTTCATTGGGGAATATGTGTTTTGCCCCTCCACCTCACATGCTCTTGCCCCTGCCTGCTCCCTCCCCAAATAAAAATGTCTGGTTACACCACTGGATAACAATAAGAATATGGTTCAAGCGCTTGTAAAATAGGCTGCCCATCATTTGGTGCATGCGGTCATGACCAGAGCTCGTCACAACTTTTGATCACTCTTCACTGATTGCCTGTTAATCCTTTGAACACGGCGAGGAACTCCACTTGCTCAAAGATCAAAATTTGTAAATTTTTGTTTCAAAAAGGTCAAAATCATTAATTTTTCAGGGCATATATTCGAATCAGCATCCGAGCATCGGTACCCCGTACCGATTAGATTTGGTGACATAGGCCATGAGGCCAAAGCGAAAAAGATGCTCGGATAAGGACTGAGGTGACGCACCCTGGGAAGTACATATTTCTTCCAAAATAATTTTTCTAAAATTATAGCAATCAGTTCTTCGTGTGTTCTCACTTCTAGTATGTGCACATTCTCTAGAAAATGAATTAAATTAATGTCATTTCAATTTTGCCCTGAATAACAGTGACCAACCGATGTACATCATGATTCATTGATTCCAGCAAATAATGGGGCTATTGATAAGTAAATCCGCTCAGTATGCAGGAGACTAAACACTTCAGAATCCTTTTTCATCTGGAACTGCAGATCCATTGTTATTATCAATGCATCTGAAGAGATTCCAGGTGTTATAACGCCACCCCGATTTAGATTAAACTATTTTTCATGCTGTGGAACACCAATTTTCTGTCCTCTTTCAAGAACAAATAAAATTAAAAGTTCTACTGTGTGTTCAATGAACTTTGACAATCATTTATTCGAAAGGGAAACGAAGGTGAACAAAACTCATGGGAGTAAAGTTGTTTGGCAAACTGTGACCTAACATCTTTGTGAAGACCCAAACCCGTAATTTGCCGCGTAACCCAATTTCTATTCAATTTCCCGCCTTATTAGCAGAACTCGAAAATCATTCACCTATGTGAAATGCCGGTAAACCGGTGTCGAATAAACTTTAAATTGAATAGAAAAGAGGTACTGCATTAACATTATTAAGTTATGGGTCTTGATTCTGCACCAAGGTGTTAGGTTACAGCTTGCCAAGAAACATTTTGTTCATGATTTTTGATCATCTTCGTTTTCTTTTTGAATAAATGATGAAATATACGGTCAAAGTTATTGAACTCATAGAAGAAGCTCGAGTTTTTTATTCGTGAGCGAAGCTATAGCTCAATCTAAATCGGGAGCTGAAAGGCTTCAACGTCATGGACAATAACAATGGCTCTGCAGTTTCAGCGAATCTGAAGACCGTTGTCCTATGCATAACAGTGTTATAACACCTGGAATCTCTTCAGCTGCATGGATAATAACAATGGCTCTGCAGTTCCAGATGAAAAAGGAATCTGTTTGGAAAAGTGTTTGGTCCTCTGCATACCGAGTGCATTTACTTATCAATAGCGCCATTTTTTGCTGGAGTCAATGGAACGTAGTGTATATTCGTTGGTCACTGATATTGAGGGGGAAAAGGGAGATGACAATTCATTTTCAAGAAAATGTGCACATACTAGACGTGAGAACATGCGTAGAACTGATTTTTATAATTTTAGAGAATTTATTTAGGAAAAATTATGTACTTCCCAGGGGTGCGCCGCCTTTATAGACGCTATGAGATATGCCCGCTAGCCTAACAGATCATTTAACATCATTGGTCCCAGGCTCTGGAATAAGCTTCCCATTAACACCAGTGTCTGTATAAGCGGCTCCTGAAAACATACTTATTTCCTAATGCTCAAATTTGTTAGTTTTCCTCATTATGCTGTATGTTATGTTTTATATTAATTTTGTTTAAAATTAATTTAAGTATTTGTTGTAAGGCGCTGTTCTCTGTAGAGCGCCATATAAATGCATTTTATTATTATTATCATTACTTACTCTGTGAATTGGCACTATCTTGCTACAGGCAATAGTGAAAATGCCTCGTCATATATGAGTTTGCACTGTTTTTGGAAAATCTGGTAAAATCAACCACGTTATAGTCGTATTTGACAAGATTCTGGTCAAAATGACTTGTTTTCTGGTCCAATATATATTTTGGTCGATTTTAATACATTTTCCAGTCATATTTGACTAAAAAGTGTAAAATCATATTTCACGAGGCATTTTTTAAGAATGTAGTACTTGTACATCACTTGGCTTCGTATATGGCTCATTTCACAGTTATTATTTTAAATGTTTCACATTAAAAATCAACTATATAGTATATATGAGTCAGAGGCAATGTAAAAACGAAGGCCATAACATCAAAGACATTTTTACAGTTCCTTTTCCCTTTTTCCTTTTTTTTTTGAAATAAAATTCACAAAAGTCGTCACCATCCATGTGTAAAGGTTTAAGGTGCAAATAATATTCACCCAAGTTGATGCTTTACTTGACTAGCTCTTAAATCAAGTAGTACATTTTGATAAAAATCAAACAATTTTAATATCCTGACCTTAAATGTGACGTTGAAATTTTCTGGAAGATGTGCATACTTGTATCGTATTTAAAAGCTGTGTTTACAAAAAAATCGGGTAGTGTCCCTTTAAAACAAGAATTTCACCACTTTCCACCGACTTATCAATTTTGCATGCAGCAGATTTGAACTCAGCACCCTCGAATTGACCTGACACATCCCTCAGATCTTTTAGTGTATCTTGAGTAGGGTTCAACCTTATTTTGAGCCTTTTAGGCTTGACGGATCCCCTAGTATCGGCTAGATCAAAAGCCCAAGTCTAAGCACCCCAGTAATAACCAGGGGGTTGTTACCAAGAACAAAACTGTTGCTACACTTCCTTTTGTGGATGGATTGTCCCAGAAACTTCAGCGTATTTACAAAACCTATGGTATTTCAACTTCATTCAAACCGCACGGCACCTTAAAAAGGAAACAACTTGTGTCTCCTAAGGATCCCACCCCGGCGACAGAATCGGTGGGTCCTCGGGGGGCCAGTGTTTCAAAGGGGATATGAATGCTTGAACATGGACTCCGCAATGCACCCTAAACAAGTATTCCACCAACTAAAATAATACCCTAAACAACATTTTGTCGTTTTTGACACTATAATAAACAATCTTTGGTCATAGTTTTTGCTACCCAAAAACAGTAAGCAATTGCATTGTGTTGATAATAATAAAACAACCCTTCTTATCATCTGGCTTTGCTTCAGTTTGCTTTACGTCCAACTTACAATATTTTGATGATTTTTATCTCGCGTAGATCACAATTTCAGGTGTTACGAAAAAACTAACCCTTTTTTTTTTCTCATATTTGCTGTTTTTGACACCCAATCAATGTAACGCGCGTACATCGCTTTTTGGAAAAAAGAGACCATTTTTACGCGTTTTCTTGTTCACGCATCATATCCACCTTTGAATACAGTGGCCCCCCCGGGGGTGTGGTTTATGAGATCAATTACATGAACTGTCCTGATACATATATAGGACACACGGGCCGCCAACTGGGCGATAGACTGAAGGAACATAAATCTTTAGCCCCCGGCCGCAAATTATGTGCTGTCGCAGAACATTTTCCATCACTGGCCATACAATTGATTGGGACAATACCAAAGTTTTGGACAAGGAAGACAGAGAGTATCCTCGTCAGGTGCGGAGGGCATTTACATCAAAAAGAAGAAACCATCATGAAATCCGTGACCATTGAAATTGGAATTACCGTCCCTATTTAATGGACTTTTCTGACTGATGTCATCAACAAAGTCAAAAAGTTCATATCCTCATACAACATCACATGATTTCTTCTGATGAGACATTTTGGTACATGTCGAAACGTCACGGTATGCAACTTGTTCTGAAAGCCTGTTTAAACCTATCAGCATGTTTTATCTACCAGCACGTATGAACTTTCATCGAGCTCATTATAACCTAGTGAATTTCAATTCCCACTATGGTTGTTTTTATTGTTATTATTATTATTATTATTATTATTATAAATTAGATTGTTATAATCGTTTTTCCTTCCTACTTTTGAGAATTAATTGTAACCAAATGGATCGTTGGTGGTCACTCTGTATATTTTGCTAAGAAGGGTTGCATATAACTACTTATTTTTCTGTTGTGATTAGTCCATGTCCTTCTAGTTAAAATGTGTTTATTATAATCAATGATCTTTTCAAAACTTACCACTCGATACTCCAGCTGGATAGCATACGAAGATACGCGATGTAAGCCATATACGGCAACGGTGAATCTTGCAGAAGGTTCGGAATTGCTTATGTATGCAAAAAAAAAAAAAACACCGTCTTTACATACCTCTTACTCTTACTACCACGTTTCCTCCCTCCTTGTCTTTCAGGGTCAATATTTACCAGTCGGACAGAAGATTTATTATCAAACGTCGGTATTTTGTATACGCTGCAATTGACAATGACTGTCCATTGTCTGAAAGTCATTAGCAAATGTACAATTGAATACTGGAAAAGTAACGATATCACGCATGTATGAATCGGTAGGGGGAACCATCATCAGCTGTGCTCCGTAGAGTTCTTCAGGTTGATTGCTTTTCATGTCTTGAAATACCAAAACAGGTTTGTCGATTTGATTCTAATTACTACATCGTCCGTCCACGTCACTTCAAACCATTCATCAGATTGAATTTGGACATTTTTTGCGCGATTCGAATTCTACGTAGCGCTTTGGGCACCCGCTAGTACTCTGTACACATAGCCAGAGGTTCTTCCAAGAAATGGTGCAGAACAAAGTTCTTACCCCAACTGTCCACCGGGCGGAATTTGTTCCAACAGGCCGTCAGCACCTCTCGTGGTCCCCTTGAGGTACTCTGGTGAACACCCTGATATGACTTTGGAAACAGATTGGGTACTTTCCAAAGTGTTTCCAGTCAGGTCTTCAAACGAACCACCGTCATATCGGTAACTTTCATGGCGTCCAAGGGCCATCTGGTTTTTTTTGACCTACTTGGGTTGTTATTATCAATCATGGTGGTTCTCGTAAGGCAGCATCCCACAAGAAAGGCTGGTGTTATTCCTTTTCGTGGTAGAAAGGTACATATGACATGATGTAGTGCTTATTACCGAGCTCTGAGTTGGAAGAGCAAGAACACCATCACCCGACTTTCATAATCGTTATCTATGCAATGAACATATAATAACTCGAAGATTTTACAACTACTGTCCGGTATGCTATTCCTGGCTTTGTAACTCGAACAGAGATTGGTAGCAGCAATTATTCCCCGCAACAATCGCTAATCGCGTCAAGAAGTTTTGTTATTCAACCCAAAGCCAATGCCAACAACCATCGCAATGACATCTACGGGTTCCAGTGAGCATTGTTGTAATTAATGACTCGAGTTCAATTTTTCAACCAAAGGGTTGAAGATCAAAGGAACCGCAAGACGACTGTTTGGTCATGAGAACGCTGTTCGTCCAAAATCTGGCAACATGAAAATCGTCATTTGAATGCAACAAAGTCGTAATTGACCTTTTGGGCGAAATTGAGATTTTCATAACCGTCGGTCTGCATACTGTTTTTCTATTCTACATATTTTGACATTTTTGAGAAAATTCGGTATGGTTAATATGACGTTGAACTTTCATAATTGCACGAGAGTTATATAATTATCAAATTTTTGATCGATGTGCATTTAATTTCAAATTTATTTTTCACATCCAGCACTACTCTGACTAGACACTATGTGATCACTAAAAATAACGTACAAGCGTACTTTAACACGGCGATGAAACCTTACAATACGGACCTAGTCTGTGGTTCTATCAAAGAAACCAAATCGATACGATACATCTAGCTTCATCACAAACCAATCTATATCAAATCTGCGTCACATACAACGCTATCTGACATACCGCCTGCTAAAAAATGGTAAGCAATCAAAACCGATTTTTTTTTTTCATATTATATCTCAAAATAAGTAGGTCGTTTGTGTACATCACATTAAAGAGAAAAGAACCAGCTTTCCCGTGATATTTTTTATTCATCTCATTTGCTTGTTTCAATCGAGAGCTAACTCCGTTTACTGCAGAACACAAAAATCGAGTTGGTGCCACTTTCTGGTTTAGTGAAATACGGCGAAAGATTAGTTAAACATAAGTTTTCACAGTTGAACAGATATGAAATTCTTGTAAAAAGGGATTAAACTTCATAAAAACTCCTAAAAGAGAAAAACTTTACTTATGGTGAAAAGTTATGATCAGTAAGTTCTGGTTTTGAAGATAAAGTGAATAACATTCACATACTGGTTTTTTTTCTAAGAGGACCATGGGCGTACAGCAACCTGGCGGAGATAGTTTTTATGGTCTTGAAGTATCACGAAACGCAAATTCCTACCAACTCTTTGATACTTTGCTTCCAAATTCAAATTTTTATTGACTTCAACAATTAGTAAATGCACAAAGATAGTGCAATATTTTTAAACCCTTTCTTTGGATTTGAAGTGTTGGATTTGGCATGATTTTAACAGATACCAATTTTGTAATAAATTCAAAGCTCCATTTCATTGACGTGCAATAAATATTTGTATTGTTTATTATTTATGAAAAGAAGATATTTATCATTGAACTGATTGTGTTGACTATTAAAACTTGTGTCGATAAAACTAGACTTCACTTGTGTTTTGTTTCTTTTGTCAAGTTGCAATCTTCTGTGAGCTTCAAGACAGCATGGCATAACTGGGCGAAACAACTCTGCCATGCATAAAAGTGGCACAAAATCAATTTTGGTATATCGCACTAAATTGATTATATCTCTGGATTGACAAAAGCAAATAAGATGAAACAAACACCATTGGAAAACCTGGTCTTTGTTCTTTAATATTATGCCAAGTAAGAATGACTTATTTTGAAATTTCATATTTAATCAAATTTTTTTCTGATTGTACCACTTTTTTGAGACAGGCTGTAGATCACGTTGTGATGCACTGATACGACAATTGCGCCTTTTTTATAATACGGTGAAGAATACGTCACATACTGGTCTGTCTGTGTTCTATCTCAGACATCGTTTGAAAAATCAAAATACTGATCAATAAGTTTACAGTCATATTAAACAGTGTTGGCTAAATAACCAGCATTTATTTTTCACTGAATTAAAAACTCTGAAGTGTTTTCTTGATGATATTTCCTTTTGCCTGGTAGTAAATGACGCAATCGGTATGTTTCGAGCGTATTACGAAGGGAAGGTTTTCAATTGCGATTTTCTCGAAACACTTATTTTGTGAGATAGATCAGTATGTGATGGAGCCGACGATACATGTATTATGAAATTAGTTACGACCTTTTTCCACTCAATATTGCGCTCAGTACTTATTTTTTGACCAAAGTAAATGATTGCGCATAATTTAACATATAGTTCAAGTATAAGTACATGCGCGCTATCGCAAAAAAACTCTGCTTTCCAAGCCAGAGGGATAACAAGCCAGGGGGATAAAAATGAAACCCATCTCAAAATACGCAGACAAATTTTGCCGCTCCAGAATCAGAAAAGCAGGGGAGCAAGGTAGAGTTAAATACTGCGAGTTATCGGCAAATAGATTTATTCATGCAGAAGTCTTTATTGAAGAAGAGTTATTGTTGTATCAAGTGGACCAGTACATACGAAATTCCTAGCTGAAATACATGTGTAAAGAGTTATTTTCAACTCTGCTTTTCGCCCATGCTTTTCCGATTCTGGATCCGCCACTGCGCAGACATACTAAAAAAGCTACAAAAAATGGAATCAGACTATCCTTACCCCCTGCACATACCCTCTGAAAGTTTTGTGTTGCAAAATTCGGAAGCTTTGCAATATGAATAATGAGCAAATATCACACATGCTTTCAAATACAGTTGGCACAAAAAGTGTATCGGCATGTTTTTCGATCAGTATTGTGCCAAATTTCGATAGCTTTGAAGTTTTCAAATCATATATTTTGTTGCCTAGGTCGTGCTCTTTCATTTAACACATAGTAATTAGGTCATTTCGAGCAATTCCGTGACCGTGGAGAGCAGAGCATCATTTCTCAGTGGATTTGTCTTCTATGAAGGTTAATGAACAAATTTAGCGGGGTGTCCCTCGAGAAAGTATGGGCGGAATCAAGGAGGGGGAACATTCATGGTACAGGGGTCAACAATGAAAAATGCTTGGATTGCTGTAAAAAGGTAACCAAAGTGTTCTTCTTGTTACAAGGATTAAAAAAGGTATAGTTTGTACTACCTACAAGGTATGGTTATCGAGGTATAAGACAAAATTCATCAAATGTCAAATGTCATCACCAAAGGTTAAATCTTTAATATTGCACCGATTTCTTTACAAATGGTCTGAAATTGTTACATTTTCCACCGGGAGTTGAACAAAAGTAGTTGACACTCTCATTTGTATTTGTTTATCGAGATAAATGACATAAAAGGTCAACCCCATTGATCTCTATTGATCTCCAAATTTTAAAAATAAACGGTGCAAAATGTTTTTGTTGCAGTCTTTAAGGAAAGATGAACAAAGCGTAACCGTAGAATTATGTGCAGAATAAACCACGGTGTGGATGACCATGCATCAAAGCTGAGACAGGCCGATAAAGTCACCATTACTGCCTTAATGAAGGACATTGACCACCAAGGAGAGAACAATTTCAGATAAAATAACTCAAAACAGCACAGAAATGGGACATAAGTTATGCAAATAACCCTATTAAATATAATTTGGCAATGTAATACAAAGTGAATATGTTTTTATGTCTTTCTTGCAAAAGTCACCGGGGTGGACAATACTTATGGCACACTGTATAAGTGAAAAAAAAATAAAAATTTACTTGCAAGTAAACATGGCAAGATGGCAGTCTGGAACATGACCTCAGATGACTTTGACCTTGGTCCGTGACCTTTGACATCATTCGCACAGGAAGGAACCCCATATTGCACTTTAACCCCCAAGTCTGGTGTAAATCGGACTGAAACTTTGCGAAGGAGACGTGAAAAACGAAAACCTAACCAAACTGGAACAGCATAATTTCTGGGGCTTTCACTGTTTGAAAAATAAAATATTGATTACTTCATAGCATGATAATCTGATCTCTACAATATTGTTTAATCCCACAAGATGCTACACACATTATACCTTTAGTTTGTTGAACCTTCAAGTGAAACTGGCCCAAGTGGTATTTTATCCTTTGCGTTAAATTGACAATATCTCCGGTTAGGGTGCATCAAATGGGATGAAATAAAAACGAGGATTTAGCTTAGTAGTGGAGCGGTTTGGACTGCAAAATTGTCGACAACCCCTCCCCTCGGTACAACAAAACGCAACCACTTCTATTCGAAAGATAGTAATAAATAATTTAAAAAATGATAGTTGTGGTCAAAAACTTTGGTGGCAGGGTATTTTGTGGTCGAAAAATCCCGTTTTGGAGCTAATTTCTTACCTTTCTAATTTCTTAGCAAAACAAATTGTAATCATGATGCATACTATCAATCTCTGACATTTATATTATATTCCTGTTTTATACAATATATATATAAAAGGGTCTAGAATTTGAGCCCCAAAATCACCTTTTTTCCTAAAAAACATCCTTTTTATCACATGTCACCACAACGAGTATTACCTGAACCCTGCATGCAATGTATAAAACCTATATCAATAACAAAAAGGATACCATAAAATAAGATTGTAATATAATAAAGATAATTTCGCTTAATTTTCGCCCTAGAAATCATCCCTGCCACCAAATATTTCAACCACAACCATCATTTGCTTAAATCTCATATATTTATCCTTCAAACAAAGGTGGTTGTGTTTTGTTATACCGAGGGGAGGGATAAGTCGAAAACTAGAGCACTAATCATTAAAAAAAAATGTGTTATAAATGGATACCCTGTCCAAGAAAAAACCTTAAATGAGGTATCACACAGAATAAGTTCTTGGATTTTCTAATCCACACGACCTGACTTCTGATCAAATCCATATCAGAAATTGATTCCCTGCATCAAAAAAGGGATAAAACGAGGTGTTCTTTTCTTTCAGAGACAAATCTGAACGTTAGAGTCGGCACGCATACACTACCATAGAGAGTAAGTTAAACTGATGTGGATCATGAAATGCCTCGTTTAATATAACATGTAAAAATGCAATAAACTTATCTTAATTGCAGACATATTTTCCAAATCAACAGCTGAAATAGTACAGTCGTAAAACATTATTTATCAAATTACATACATGAATGAACATTAATTAAATCATTTATGACTAAACGGGAATATGTAGGGGAATGCCGTGTTTTCAAATTTACGAATAATAACGTTGTTCTGCGTTGCATAAAATTATTTTCAGATCCGAGATAAGATCTCGAAATACAAAAATATTTTGAGATGCGAAATAATAAAATTATCTCGAGATCTTGTCTCGAGTAATAAAATTATGTTGAGATAATAAAATTATATCGAGATTTTATCTCGAGATATCTCGAGATAATAAATTTATCCCGAGATTTTTTTTATCAGGAGCTGTGTCACAGAGCTTCGAATAAGGTAGTTTGGCGGTGTATACACATTATATGGTGTTTAGGCTCATGATACAATCATAACTGTGCGAAAACCGTTTGTTGTAATAAAAAACATACCCTTTATCATAGACTCCCTGCTACACTGAACGTGACGTCAGCAGGCTCATGTCGAACCACATCTTGCCCAAATTTCCTTTCCAAGACCTGCTCTGTCGTATGTCATCGCATGAAGTTAACATAGAGTACTCGCTTTATGGGTATGAACATATCATGACACAAAACACCAAGAAATGCATGTGCATAATTTTATTGGCTTTTTATATAGAGTGTTAATTTTCGGAATTGCAGTACGTTTTGGCACAGAGTGCTGCCAACGAAATCCCCCACCCCGTCGAACCACATTTGCTCAGATTTCCTTTCCAAGCCCTCATTTGTCATAGGTCATCACATGGTTTCGTGAAGAAGTTATGAATCGTTTTACGGGATCATTTTTATTATCTCGGGATAAGACATCGAGATAATTTTATATCGAGATAATGAGATAATTATATTATCTCGGGATATTTTCATTATCTGGAGATAACTAAAAACATTTCTAACATGTCACTGCTGGTGCTCCGTAGTTAGGAATTATTTTAACTGCTGAAGAATAAATTGTTGTTTACCTATTCCACCTATTCCAAGATTGATATTTTGCTCACCTACTCATCTGCTGCACTAAACGTATCTGACACTTTATGCGCGAGTTCGTGTAAATAATCTTCAGAAATTTATTCATTCTGTATTTATCTATCGATTAATTTTTATTTCCGTCATAATTTATTTTGTTTTCAAACGTGTTTTTAATATCTCAGATGTTAAAAATATTATAGTCCTAAAACGTTTACTATCTGGTAAATTAAGTATAAGAATTAGTTTGCATTTTTAGTACAGCTTTGCGGCACCTTTTGACTTTTTATTTTTCCATAAACGGATGGATGTTGTTTGAAAGAATCATCACGCATATTAATGTATGTTGTCGATGTACCCACCTACCTTTTGACAAAGATTCTGAATAGCAAACACATCCAAGAAGTATATAAACGAACACAAAGAAATCCATCATCCTGAAAGAAAAAGGTGTGTTCAGCTTAATTTAATATTTTGTTTGTTTGTGTTCATTGTTTGTTTGTTTGTTTTGTTTATTTATTTTGTTTTCTTCTCCTATTATTCACAGTATGATAACCAAAAATGTTTCTTGTACGACAGATGACATAGCATCATCTTTAATCCCAGGTATACATGTACAGAGAAATCGGTTTATTTTAAATTTGGATTATTTTCTTTTTAACGGCTTTTTGGTTGCGTTTGTTCATAGGCCGAGAGTGGGTTTGTTTGGGTGACACTTCGTCTCCCCACTTCATTTTGACCCTTATTCATTATTGGCTAAGCAATGTATTCACATATCTGTCATCCCTCGACTTATAGGTCACTAAGTGGACTAACACCAGGCTAATCCACATATAAAGTGATGTTACTGGATTTGAAATTATTTTTTTCATGATCTGATCAGTAAAGTACATTGCTATAAATGAATGGAGATCATTAACAGATTTTATGTTACGCTGGGATGACTCGACAATTTATAAATGCAAGGCAAACACTTGTAAACTTTAGGGTTAACATGTTTAATGCTATTTGCATTACACACTGATTTGTTGGTTTCTAGCATACACTAAATATAATCTGCCGGATAATTCTTTAAAAAAATGCCACATCAAGGGCTATTTTATGTAAGGAACATGTTTTCAACAATCTCTGATTGAGATTCAGTGTTTCTAGATGATCTGAGATGCCGGGTATAAATCCAGAGGATTTTTCAAACCAGTTAAACAATAGCCTATAGTAAGTATTATCATCGGGAAATAATTTGATACCAGTAACAAGTTAGTCGAAAGAACAGTGCTTTTTGTCAAGGCAAGGAAAGAGTAGGAAAGAGTTTGTATTTCATTTATCAAAATATATGGCATCATGAGCTGTCTATGAGTAATATATTTTTTAAGTCAGCAATTTGGAAATATAAGTTATTTGGGCGTTTGTGGGGACGTAAAATTCAGTCCATAATCACGAGCATTTCACATAAATATCTAAAATTATCAAATGTGTGATGCCAATCAGGAATCAGCATCGTTATAGTTTAACGTTCATCGCATTTCGATACTTTATTGGGCTAAGATCCTTGAACATTTAAAAATCGAGCTTAATTATCAAGAAATTGAGTTTCTTACTAGAGTTTCTTCCTCGTAGCCACACTACTAAAGTGTTCATTAAAATAACATCGTTTTAACTGGCAGCTGGGACTCGCAACAGTTTTTGAGGTTATTTGAACAGTTATTTTTACACTTATTTGAACGTCTCGAATCTCGGTTGACAGTTAAAACGATGTTTTAGGAACATTTTAACAGTGCAGACATCACAGGGTGAACGTGCAAATTCTGTAATGCATTATAGAATTTACACTATATTTTACAATATTGAGCTATAATTGGCCCCTGCAAGTTCCTGCACCTGGCATCTAACCTGCCTACTGTCATTCTTTGTACAATGGCCTGATGGTATATGGTGAAAATCCCTATTTCTCGGACATGGTACGATGTGTGGTCTTCTGATGTTGGGAAATGTTTTTCTTCACGAAAATATTTTATCAATATAACAATATAATGTTGGGCTGGGATGTTTAACCATTTATCATAGAGGTATGTACAAGTCGTTCTTTTTGCCATACATATTTTAATATTTTTCAACCATCTTCGATTTAAGAATTAATCTGTATTGGTCTGTATATCTTGAGAACAATGCATGAGATTGGGGTTGTGGAATATGAGATTAAGTTTAATTATGATTTTAAACGTAGTAGGTTAGAAATTCGTGACAGTTCACAAATGTCTAACGGTCGCTTAAATTGCATAGGCATAGTGAACTGACTTATTAGGCAAAATAAATGCTTTGTCTCAAAGCTAACGCACGCGTTTGTAAATTTTGCGATAAATTAAAAAAAAAAGGCTATGCAGAACTTAAAAAAAGTGTAGTGACAAAACCAGCATGGAAGCAATCTGATCACTACACCAACAACAACAAATAGTATACGTTACCGCATTAGTTTTCAAAACACTCATCAGCTTTGAGACAAACTATATATTTTTTTTGCCTTACTTATACTTTGTATCACTGTCGAACATTCGAAGTCGACCACTTTTGGTGACATTAAAAAAATAATCCCGCGTAAGATATATTTATATATATTTTATTCAAGATATTTCACCCCAGCCTTTCGCTAGTAACTAAATGTTTGACAATCTCAATATCGCTTTGCCAGCCACTAAAAATTGGCACCGCAGTGATTTTGGTTTTGCCAATACTAGATTCATTCAGTTGGTCAAAAACGATAAATTTAGTTAATGTTTAAGTGGATGATCAGAGCATTCCTCAATAGAACTAGAAAAACAATAGTTGAAGAGAACTCACCCCTTTGATCAACGAAAGCTAACGCAAGGAAGTTCAGGACCTGCAGACCTGTATGCCCGCGTCGGCCTTTGCTTGGCGTAAAGTTACCGATTAGAGACGCAGCGGTGACAAAAAATGCGTGTTAGTCGAACGGTATATTTAATGAAAGAAATTCACAGCAGTAGATCATGTGTGCGCGCGCGAAGCTATTTTTCGGACTAATTAGGATGATTTAAAGTTTCAATTTATAATACTCTAAAAAATAACTGAAGTATGAGTGATATTAAATGATATTACATGTTACGGGATTCGAGGCCATCAGTGGCGATCTTGGAGTCTTTTGGGGGCGCGCAGAGTCCTCGACAGTTCATGACCAAAACATTGCAAAAAATCATTTATTTTTCTAAAACTATTGAAGTTCCTCCGCCCCGAGGACCCCCTTAAAAAAGCCAGGACAGGATACAGCCGGTGACCATAAACTTCGTATCTGTAGTCCCCACTTTCAATTCATACACTTAGTCCGGCAGAGAAAGAAACTGGATTTTCAGGGTAATCCTAAAAAGTTTGTATATAGTTTTTTATGATTGATTGGTATAGCATGAGGTGTCGTCTTTCAGAATCTGCCGGGGGGATTTGTCCACCCTTGAGGTTTGAGAAATTCAAGATGGCGTCAAGATGGGGGAAAAAAAAAAACCACCATTACATATTTCAGCTATAAATCCCTTTATATTTCACCTAGTAGGATAACAATTTGGGTGTCTAGTCATATGTTTTGGGGGTCAGGTAATACATTAAAGACCAATTGCAAGACATTGAAGGTAACATCTGATCAATCCAAGATGGCCGCAATATGGCCGCCAAATCATGGTTTCAGCCTGTTGAAAACCGTATTTACCCTATGTGGGACTTGTTCGTGTCTAATCATATGCTTTTTGGGGGCAAGCAAGCCATTGAAAATCAATTGCGAGACCATTGGTGGTTAACATCATGTTCAATCCAAGATGGCTGTCAATAAGGCAACAAATAAAGAAATAAGGCAGCCAATAGACCTACAGGGTTTCATATGTACTTAGAATCAGAGGTGTCCAGTTAACGTTTTTAATGTCACGTAACCCATTAAAACCAGTTACAAGACAGTGAGGAAAATGGCGTTATGGTTAAACAAGCGATGGAATGCCAATATGGTGCCAGAGTATGGCCTTGAGCTTAGAAGACGCTTCAGTAAGTTATAGTGGTACTTGTAGTGTCTATTCATATTAAGGTACAGCGGGGGACTTGTGGTGACAAATGAAAAGTGTTTCATTCGTTTGTGTGGGTCAGAAATCAATCAATCAATCAATTTTTCATATAAACAAAAACTACATATATGAACGAGAGACATACATCGTACAAGTACGGAGAGGAGGAGATGATCGAAAGGCCATAACGGGCCAGAAATGAACATCCCCGGGCTTACCAAAAATGTGGACTAAAACCTAACAAAAATTTAAACTATCACACAAGACATGACAGCGCACCAAGCAATCAATTATAGGAAGAAATAAGAAGATTTTTGTATTTTGTTCGAAAATGTTTTGTTGAGTTGATGTTGTAACATATCATAAGGGAGATTCCAAAGAATTGGCCCTGTAGTTTGACTGCTTACCGGAAAGACCGTTTTGTTTATGGTCTGATTATAATTATTGCTGTTCCTTGTTGTGATAGTTGTGGATATCAGAACGCCTTGTGAAAAAATATCAAATGAGCTGGTAATAACGTGAACAAAGTATTTGTAATAAAAACGCCCCACTTCTAGTTCTAAGTAGCGTATACCGTACAATGTTCGTATTTATGAAAAAAGTGTTGAGAATGCTTCGATTAGTGACTAGTGGGATATCGTTCTCATCGCCCATTTCTTGCAGTTTGCTAATTTTTTTAGGTCGTGTTTACATGCGTTTCACCAAATAAGTATGCCATAATTAATGTAGGGATCGCTAAGAGTACAATATAGAGATATAATCTGTCAGGAATGGAAAAATTTAAGTTATTTATAAATTCCAAACATATTACGCGAAATTTGTTTTGAAATAGCATCGATATGGTTTTTCCAAGATAAATTTCAATTTCCCCCATTATTATTCCCAAGAATTTGGTCGATGATGGTATATCTTGCAACTTTTATGTTATCTGACATATCGATATTTGGTGATGCCAAGTACTGTTATTAGAATTGTCATCGAAATCCTTCTATGTGTACCATAATCATCTAATTTGTCTACTAGCATGTACCGGGGGGGGGGGGGGGATAATGTGTTTGCTTTAACCCAATTACTTACTTCGATAGTTCCTTATAAATTTATGGTATGTGACCCATAATGTACTCCAAGAGTATAAATATGGTCGTGTCATCAGCAAACAGTACAAGTCCAAAAACAGTGAGGTATTTGTCATCTCTTGCTATACAAGAAATCAACAGTAAAAGTCCAATCTGATCCGTTGGGGGCATTCCAGCTTATACTCGTGGGTGCAGATGTGTTAGAGTTATAATTCAACCATAGTTTCATATTTTCTAAGTAATTTTTGAAACCAATCCTATAACTTCTCTAATCCTAATGTCAAGCTTATTAGCAATAATATGGTCATAGTAAAAGGCCTTTGAAAGGTCTAGCTACACCCCGATTGTAGATTTCCATGTTTTCCACAATTCATAATTTGCCATATATGTCGAGTGGGTAGCTCAAACCAAACTGTTTAAACATTTAGAAATACTATTTTATCAATTCAAATCAATGCATCTTTGAACACTAATTTTCTACGATTTAGAAGAAACATGACCGCATGAGAATGGACGATAATTTGAGAAAAATATTTCAGCGTTATTCTTTTTTTATATTGTGAATTAATTTTGCCATTTTTTGACCAGGGACGTTACCAGTAGATAGGGATAAGTTAAATATTGCCGTAAGTGGATGAACGAGTTCGTTCGCTACACTTTTGACAATAAAGTTTGCTATGTTGTCATGTCCTGCACTTTTATTGACAAATATTGAAATTTTCATAACCTCTGATTCTACGATTGGTTTCATGAACATGCTGTTTGAGCAAGGTGCATTTACAATACTCATAAAGTTTACCAGTGTTTGAATTTTTGATGCAACGTGGGCATATGTTAACAAAAAAGTCATTTTAACTCATTTGATATACTGGGATCAGTTAATTATAGTTCCTAATTCTCGTTTGAACTGTTCTGGGAGAGTTTGTTTGTCACACGGCCATTACTGGATGATTGCTTTCCATGGATGTCGCTATGTTTTTTACAAATTCAAATTTTAAAAAAGTAGCTTCGCTTCAGTTTCTAATAAGGCATGCAAATTATTCTAAACGTTTAAATTTTGGATGATTTTTGTTCATTGGACGTCGCAATATTTTCTTTTTTAACTTATTTTTGGGATCTATGCTTTTTGTAGACCTTTTGTTATCCATGGGGATCGCGGAATCTTTTTTCGTTGTCTTTGTTAGTTTTTACGAGGAAATACATTCCTCAATAAAATCTTGAAACTGTTTAAATTCTATTATAATCATCTTCAGATTGATATTGCAAAATCTCATTTCCAGTTTACATTCTTTAAAACACATTTAATTTAGCAATATTGTCATCACTATGACATCTTTATAAATAGTATTGTTTTTGTTTACAGATTTGTGATTCCAAACTCAAATTACGAAACGAAAACTGTAGGTAGGTTTGGTCATTTAATATTTGTAATAGATGGCGGATTTTGCAAAATTTTCCGAATTTGCAATAAAGTGTTGAATAGTCTCTGTAATTCTTGTTGGTTTGTAGAATGGTTGGTATCAGAGAGAGATCGAGAGTAAATGACAATCAAATAAATCATGAGTTGGCTATGGATATCATCCTTGAGGAGATCAAGTTAAAAGTCAACCATTACATAGGAAATTTTATTTTTTAAAATTAGGTTAAAAACGCGTGTTTTTTTGTTTTTTAAAATTTTGTATTTAGTATGAGATCTGTAAATAACTCAGAATACTAGTTTTTAGAGTTCAGTCGCTCAATTTCTATGAAGCATGATTCGTAATTTGAGTGTGATTACATAGATCCTTCTTATTTTATAGTTGACACTCTACATGTAGATATATACCAAAAAACCACTACCTTTGGTCACGACAATTCTGTAAAATATTCCATTTTCTAGGGCCAGGGAGATTGTAATACTCACGTGGGGTTTCTTTGAGATGTGTTTCTGAAAGACCTATTACAGTAAAGTTATGATTAAGCGTTTTGATACATTCTTAAATTTGTCAAAGTTTTTAGAAAGACTCCGTACGTTGACATTCAGAACAGTAAATTTGTGATCACTTGGTCGGGAGTTATGTAAGGACACTCATTATTTTGATAAAAATAGTTCACATCTTGTTTTATAGTGTTTTCATAACGTAAAGGATTAAATAACATGTTATCAAATTTGTCAAAATCTATATCTGTAACATCAATATTATTTAGCTCACAGTCGCTCTCGTCTGTATCATGAAGTAAATTATCAAAAGGCAAAATGCACTTGGAACATACCCACTCATTTGGATTTAATTTTTTCAACTCTTTTGGTTTTAGTTTAGTACATTTTTTATGAACGTAACATTTACATTCTTTACATGTTATGTTTTTATGACATTCTTTGATTATCTTGGCGCACACAACACAAACATCTTTACTTGAGACAGACATGATAAAAATATATTTCAAGGTCTAGATATATACAACGATAAAAAAAATACAAACGTTATGTCATCAATTAAGAGGTTATCGAGTGTTTGCAATTTTATACACTAGCGAAACCACCCGGAAGACTACAATGAGAAGTGATAACAAGGGCTTACTTGTAACTCATCAGTAATATTGATAATCAATACACTTGATTTCTCAGTAGTATTGATTTTCAATGTACTTGATTTCGTTCTGTATTATAATGATAATAGTGGACAAATTTGGTTATGTAGTCTTTCAATAGCATTGGACGGTAACAAATAATGAACTGTGTATGTGCATGCACGCACCACAAATATCGCCATTTTGGATAGAATGAAAAATAGTACAAAATTGAAATTGAAAACGGAAATTTGAGTTCGAAGAACATAGTTAGATGATTAACATAAGTACAAGTATACAAGCCCTTAGGCTAGAAAAATACTAGTATTCATATGGCCATTAGAGTACATTTTCTAGACTGTTTACCATGCATTTTATTCCAATTGTAGCCTCAATTTTCAGTCTTTGCCGCATTCAACTTTGCTGGGTTCCATCTTATCATATATTTTAATCGTCAGCGCAATTACTGCCTCTGAGCATATTGCTTTGTTGGATCCTGTTATTAACTTTACAATGACTTGCTCTGTTCTTTCCCCTGTGTGCACCAAGACTGTACTTCTTCCATACCATGTACATGCCGTCTTTATCCAAGGGGGTGCGTTTAGACTAGACCTTTGCTTTCTTATCTTCTAAACAGGTTCTTGTGTAAATGGTGTTAGCATCTCCTGGATTCCCCTATGCGATCCTTTTAGTTTAGATCTGATTTGAGGATGCTGCGGGTGCTTATAGGCACAAATTTAACATACAAGATCAAAATATAGACCCGGTACAGCCAGGCTGTTGGCCGCTCGGCTCTCGTCTCGTGCCCTTTACCATATCGTGGTGTCTATCCAGATCCATGTCTTGCAATGGGATCGATGGAATTGTTACTCTCATCGTGTTCCTACCGCATTATTTTCGGTCTTAAGAACAAGAGGCAGTTCTTCTGGAATACGTTGGATATCCTCTATAGACATGATAGTTTTCCTCAATTCCAGCAAACAAAGATGTCTCACGTTTCCCGTCAGCTTTCGAGTCCCATCACAGATGGTAGTTTTCTGCGCCCTCCCTTACTTTCAGTTATGCAAGTCAAATACATCTCCTTCAACTTTTTCCAATCGTTCTACAATATATTCTCCATTATTTGTCATCGATGACTTCCCTCTTCAGCGTTTTTAAGTAAGGTCCGAAAGTCTGAGTTATGTATTAACTCTTCACACGTGCGCAGCCATTGGTCACAGCAATAGCAACGCGAGTTCATAAATAAGCCCACCATCAGTAGTTAACGTTAGTTTCGAGCTCGGGTATAAGCCCCCTATTATACTCACATCTATGAGCGTGATATTGTATAACCCTATTGATTACATGGTGGTTCGAGCGCGTGTTTAAAACAGCGTCCATCGACTTGATGACTGAGTGTTAAATCATGACGAAACCACTTAAAAGGTCAGTGAGCATGAATCCTCCCGCATGGTGAATAGATTATCACAATACCTGTGAATACAATGATCCCACCTCATCATTAGCACAAGTTATAATTTTAACTCACTCAAAATCTTGGCTTATTCTAGTCATCAATCACATTGTAAACTAAGACGAAGTGTTGCCTATTTCAACAACTGGCAAAGGCTTGAAGAAAAGAAAGCATTAGCCGATGTAAATAACAAGTGTTCATATACTTACCAAATCATCATATCTTGGAAAGAACACAGTTAAGCTGTACGTTTTGGTAGCAGCCTATAGATTGTTACAAAATTGGTCTGCATTAGAGGACGTAGTGTGGCTTGTCCGCGGAATGGCGGGTCGGGCTAGTTCACACGTGTGTTATGTTACAAGTGTTAGATTGAGAGAGCCCTAGCGCAGTTCTCAAGGGACTCAAATCGGAGCCGGGGGAGCATCCACTTTTGACTTAAAGGATGCTTACCCCCACACTCGATACATCCTTCACACAGAAGTGGCTCGGATTTCTATATCGACCGTCTCGTTGCTATCAGTTCCAGTGCCTACCCGTTCGGATTGTCGACAGCGCCCCGCCCCACAATCACCTAGGATAGATGAACGGTTGTAGGAGAGTTCCTCAGGCGGAGAAGCCAATTCGCCTTCGTCTACCTGAAGCGAACGACTGGCTCCTGGCCAGCGCGCTTCCAGGGTATACAGCTTCAGCACTTCTCGCCATGCGCATCGGAATTACTTTATAGGGGCGACGCTGATCTTCAAACGGGGAAATGAGCGTTTCCGACCGCCGAGGGCGATCGCATCCACGACGCAGCGCGCCAGGTCCCTCATGAAACTTAACCAAGCACCGACATCTTTGTGACTAGAATACTGGGTTTGGCGGTGGGGTGGATTGGTTATTCCAGAGTTGAGGTTTTGAGGCGACCTCTACCTCCATGATCGTTTTTTCCTCCTTTTCTATTCTATTTCTTCTCAGCATTCCAGTTGCATAGGTTTTAGTGGCATTAACATCAGCTTAGGAGCGGTCAAACGGCACATGCCTGCCCTGGAATGTTCAGAGTCCCTGATACAACAATACATTGACTGAGGTTGGACATACTCACATAAATGGTCGGTGGTTGGGACGACAGTGTATCGCCCGATTTGGTTGGCAATCTGGACCAAAGCTGATACACTCACTTTATATCCTTATAGGTTAGGCTCGTAGATATAGGCTATTAAAAACCCATAGTGCTGCGTGAAACAACCAGCATTAAGGGCGGAAAAAACCACCAGGTTCAACGGCCATTTGTTCGCAGACTTTATAGTATCTGTGCCCCGTAGACTCACATTATTGCAGTAAAGGCTTTGGGGAGACAACCCTGAGAATAAATCCGGAGTTGGAGTCCCTTAGGCGACTGACTAGCTCCTACTCAGCACCATTCGGCAACTCCCTGGGACGCTGCTGGCACCAAACTGTATGGTTTCCCTCGAAGTTCCTTTGGATTTGTCCTCAGCGTGGAGAGGGGGATTCATGTGCAATGTGGGCCACATACGGAACTCCATAGCAATTGCCCTGGCATCGCGCCCTGGAGAGGACACTCCAAGCTGGCTTCATAGCGTAGAACAACCTGAATTAAAGCAGATACCAGGTTTTAAGCTACTTTGCTCGATTGGCGTAGAGCATAGTGCCAGGGGCTCCTTCCGATGGTGGAGAGATCATTGCCTCGCCACTGACGCTAACCGCCCCCCGCTTAAGCTGAGGCAGCCCTCAGCCAATTGAGTGCTGTCCCGCCACAGTTAGTCTTCCTGCACTGGCCATCAAGATAAAGAATCAAGCAGACACCTCCACCCTCAGCTGGGATGTTGGAATATGTGCGTACCATGACAACTATTTTAAGTGACAATCTCAAAGACATCAGATACTCGCAAGACGGCCATCATTAATAATGAGCTCCTAAGAATTCAAGTCGCATAGCCACCTTACAAAGAAACACTTCTAGCAGATTCGGGTACACTCAAGGAAAAGGACATACACATTCTTTTGGGCAAGGGAAATCAGCAGAAGAACCCCGTGAATTTGGCGTTGGTTTTGTAGTTAGTAACTCCTTACTGAGTTCAGTGGAGCCCTTGGTAACGGTGGATCAGAACGCCTTCTAACACTTCTCCTTCACACCAGCGATTGCCCCATCTCCCTCATCAGTGTTTTATGCTCCAACCCTGATTCCCCCCACTTCTGGAAGCCAAGGATGAAGTCTATGACAACCTTGAAGACGTAATCAAGGGTATCCCAATTGATGAACACCTCCTTCTCCGTGGGTGATTTCAATTCGAGAGTGGGTTCTGACCCCGAGTCCTGGCCATCTTGCCTTGGACCTTGGTGTCGGTAAGACCAATGACACTGGACAACGTCTTCTTAAAACTGTATCCTACTATAGACCTGTGTGTGACCAACATCTTGTTTCAAGACCAAACTCAGCACAAGTATCTGGCGGTCACCCACTCATTTGGATTAATTTTTCAACATCTTTGGTTTCAGTTTTATACATTTTTATGAACTTGACATTTACATTCTTTCCATGTTATGTTTTTTCTGACATTCCTTTGATTATCGTGGGCGCACACAACAACAACACACTTTACCTTAGACGGACATGCTGAAAAAATATATTTCAAGATCAAATATATACAAACGATAAAAAATACAAACGTTATGTCATCAATTAAGAGTTTATCGATGTTTTCAATTTTAATCACTAGCTGAACCCACCCGGAAGACTACATGATAAGTGATAACAAGGGCTTACTTGTAACTCTCAGTAATTTGGATAATCAATACTTGAATTTCTCGTTTGTATTGATTTTCAATGTACTGATTTCGTTCTGTTTATATAGTGATAATAGTGGGCCAATTTGTTTGTAGTCTTGTAATACATTGGTAGTGACAAATAAATGACCTTGTATGTATGTGCATGCGACGCACCACAAAATATCGCCATTTTAGGAATAAAAATGAAAATAGTACAAAATAACTGACCTTGAAATCTAAGAACATAATTACATAAGTACACATTATACAACCCCTAGAAATCTAGTAATCTCATTATATGGCCATTAGAGTAACATTTTCTCTAGCTGTTTTACCCAACATTTTACTTCAATGTAGCCCATCAAGTTTCAGTCTTTTGCATTCACTTTTGTGGGTTCCATCTTGGTCATACATTTTCATAGTCCGCGCTTACTTTTATACTGCCTAAAGCCATGCTTTGTTTAGATCCTGTATACACACAATGACTTTCTTCTGTCGTTCCCCTCTTCTTGCACCAAGACTGTTACTTTCTACTTTCCCCATCCCTGTCCATGGCGTTCTTTATCCAAGGGGTGCGTTTAGCTAGATCCTTTGCTTTATCTACATTTCTGTGTAAATGGAGTTTAAAGCAAGCTCCTTCGATTCCCCTATGGCGATCCTTTTAATCTTTAGATCTTGATTTGAGGATCTTCTGGCGGTGTTATAGGCACGAAATTTGCCACAATAGTCTAGATTTGCCAGTGCTTTGTTTGGCTTTCCTATCTTGTGTGTCCTAATCCGATCCTGTCTTGGCTGGTACTTGCACAGCGTTTCTGCGGCGATGGATTGTTTATCTCCTCACTGTGTCCTCTTGATTCTTTTCTCTTTTCTTTGGTATTGCCAGTGACAAGAGAGGCAGTGCCTTCTGGAATACTGTTGGATCTCCTCTATAACCAGGCTTTTTTCTCATGCTCGGATCAAACAGTTGATCTCAACGTTTCCCGTAGTCCATCCTGGTAGTTTTCTGCGCCTTACTTTCAGTTTGGCAAGTCAAATACAATCGTCCTCAACTTTCTTCCAATCGTTCTACAATCTTCTCCATTTTTTTCATCGATGACTTCCCTCATCAGCGTTTTTAAGTAAGTCCGAAAGTCTGAGTTCTGTATTACCTCCTTCACAAGTCCCTACCATTTTGTCAAGCAATAGCACACGCGATTATACAATAGCCCACCTCATAGTTAACGTTATGCGACCGGGTCTAAGCCTCTATTAACTCCATCTATAGAGCGTGTAATAACCCCTAAAATATAGATTACATGGGTTCTAGGAACGTGTTGAAACACGTCCACTCGCTCTGATGACTAATACAGTTTTGTTGAACATGATGACAGAGTTTGATCTAATTGTAAATAATATTTATATTAATGATTCTAACAATGCATTTTTGGCAGATTTAAAATATTCAATACCATGACACAAGTACTATTGTTAATCCTCACTCATAAATTTCTAATGTGTCTTGTATTACAATCCCGATCCATAGGATTTCCGATGGTAATCTTTCTAATTGCCTTGATAATTCAAAAGGTTTGTTATTGCTCAACTCAACATTCGTGTTTACTAATCTTTCTAGATGAGCTTGAGCATGTTTTGAGAGCGATAACCCAATTGATGTAATAGGTTTTTGCGAAACATTTCTGGGTGATGAAATAGATGATAGTAATAAATATTGATATTATATTTATACAGAATACAGAATTTTATGACAACAATGATGAAACTAAACTAGCAGGTTTTGCATTTTATATAATCACCAGTGTTGTAACCACAAATTAGATCTGATTATTTTCTGCATCAGCTTGAACTCCTTACTAGGTGAAATAATGCCTTATAAGCAGAAGTCTTTCATTGTCGTACTGTGGTATAGGGTACCAGGTTCCTAGTATTGATTTCTTTGATCACCCTGTAACCTTCTTCAGATGATTGATCTGAAGGTAAGGAGTACATTCTAATGGGGGATTTAAATTGTGATTTGCTTCTGCAACACCCCACTGTTAACACAAAGAAACTTATATAGATATTTGTGCAAGTTTAATCTTAACCCAGCTTATTAAGGAACCACGTCGATAACTGAGACAAGTGCCACACTGATTGAACTTGTTTATGTTTCACGTAATGATCAAGCTTGCATTCCGAGGGGCATCCCACATAGGAAATTATAGTGATCATTCAATACCTTGTTACTTGGGGTAAGGCTAGAAATACGAATGTAATACTAATAATAAACAAAGCATAAATATAAAAGCTCACGTTCCCTCTACTACTTTAATTACCATGCTTTTTCTAAATGAGCTTGGCCAAGTTGATTGGGATAGTTGTAAAAAATAGTGGTGATATTGACATGTCTGCTCAATGTTTTTGAATCACTCTTTTGAGCATTGTTGAAACATGCACCATTAAAAGACACATAGTTTCGTTAAAAAAACCGTGCTCCATGTCTACTAATGACATCGTTTGAATGATTCGGAGGAGAGCCAAAATAAAACTAAATGCGATTCGTTGTCAAACAATGATTACGAAAGCTGGGAATCATTTCGCAAAATTAAAATAAAACTAATAAATTAATCAAGATAAGAAAATAGATTTCTTCAAGGATGCCCTGAAACATAAAAGTAGTATCGAAAAAACTTGGGGAGCACATTCGACCATGTCATCCCTCTAAAATAAGACACAACAGAATTCTGAAATCAAAACTCTGCAGTTCAAGTTACTGAAGATAAGGATATTGCAAATGCAGCTAAATAATTACTTTGTAAATTGGAACCTAACTTGCGGGACACTTAAAGATAGGAGTTCTCTGTAATTTATAACGCACCTATTGATGATAATTGACATAATGGGCCACATTTTGATTTGTTCCTTTCACTCATGATATGTCCTAACAACTATTACTGAGGGGGTATTAATAAGCAGAAGCACTATACTTTCTATGGGATGAAGGTAGTTCCGTCTAAACTACTAATCATTATGTCTGGCACAATCATCAAGCCCAGGGGTAAGTTACTCAATTAATCACTCCTGCACCACAGTAAGTTTCCCCCCCATGCTGGAAAAGCTAGAGTATCCCAGTTTTCAAGGCGGTGACCCGTGCGATCCGGGTACTTATGCCTATCTCAATTTGTTGTCATTTCTAACGATTGCTGAAAGAGCTGTTTTGATCACTTTATAACTACCTTAAATGTATAATCTAATAAATAGTAATCAGTCTGGCTTTCGACCTCTTCATTCCACTTCTCTACTGCTTTAATTATTGTAACTGAGGACTGGTATGGGGATAGATAGAGGTTAAATGGTTGGTTTAGATGCACCCTTGATCTTAAAAAGCATTTGATACGTAAATCATAAACATTTTTCTAAATAAACTTACATTGTATGGAGTAAGTATATTTGGTCAGCATTAAATGGTTCAAAAGTTATTTAAAGTGGTCGAACTAATATACTTTCCTTCAACGGCATACTTTCTGAATGTTGCAATATACGGGTGTGGAATGCCTATGCTCAATTATGGTCCCCTTGGCTTTTATTTATATTAGTGATTTGCCTAACTAACTTATCCCATTGTTTAAAAGTTTAGTATGTAAGCGGATGACCCCATTATCTATTAGGCTTCCAACTCAATTGAATGTATATTTCAAATGTATTAATTTAAGATCTTCACACTTTAAACACATGGCTTGAAAGTAACAATTACTTCTTAATTTTCGATAGTCAGAATTTATATTGACTAGGTTCAAGACGCGTTTAATATACGGTTACAGATCAAATAATGATCTCTATTCAAATTTAATTGGCGTCTTCAAAGAGTGCATGCATTTAAGCATCTGGGAGTATCATTGATGAGAAAGCATGACCTGGAATCAGCCAATTGAAAATGTCGGCAAAAAATCACTTAAAGGTATGTTTATGTTAAAAAAAAAGGCACGTCCTTGCTCCAATGATATCTGGAATCTACTCTCTAAATCAATTATCCTGCCACCCTTAGACTATTGCATGTTGTTTGGGGAATTGTGTAGCTAAGTATCAAATCGTCTTCCATATTAACAGAACAGGGCAGCACGTATATTCCTGTGGGTAGCCTGGGATTAACCCACTAGTCATGAGTTCTTAATCACTTGGTTTGGTTCAACGTCTTTCTCATAACAAAGTACAATGTCGCTCTTGTTACAAAATTGTTAAATGGACTAGCACCTCCATATCTTTCTGGCATTTTTGTTGAGCGGCCATGTTCCACAATAAGCAGTGTGTGTGATAGAATGTTAGAATTTTAGCGGATTTATATAGTGTGTCTCACAAAATGGCACTGTATTCTAAATTTTTAAAAACCGATACTAAATGTCACCGAAACGCTATTCAGCATTGTAATGCTCGAGTAGAGCCATTCACCTAGAGTCCCTCAATGCCACTTGGCTATATACATCAATTGAAATTCCCCGGTAGAATCAATTGAGACCTTCAATGCTACCTTGGAATGACATTATTTTGCTATCTGACCAGCTGCTGAATGGTGCTGTGGGACAGGTGGGACTTCAATTGGCTCTACTCTCATTGGGGTGGGACATGGGGTAAAATTCTTTACACTCCGAAGGAGACGCCGTACTCGTTTCGTGTATTGAGGTTAATCTGTGAAGCAGTTTTTATTATTGGAAGATTATCACACTGCAGATGTGCGTCGATTCAAAGGCATGCAAAGATATTAGACTGTTAGATACGCAAAAGTAAATTACTTTGTTTTACAATCATCAGGGACAAACGTTATAGACATGGACGTAGGCCGAGCAATGGCAGCGAGATGGCCGAAACGTCACTATGGCCGTGAGATTATTGGCAACATGATGCGTTATCAGTTCCCGCATGTCATTTTGTCTTCTAATTAGCTAATGAATTTATTGTAATATTATCAATGCTTGACGAATCGTTCAACATATTTATCACTATTGGAAAACTAAATATTAGCGGGTTATGTACACCCTTTAATCATGAATGATTACTCCTTACAGCATGTACGTTGCCCACCTCAGAACAATTCTGGCAGCAAATATTTTGCCATTGTCATTGATATCAGAATTACATGAAATTATCTTGTTTAAGGTTTTTTTTTCAATATAGTGAGTAATATTTTGGTGATCAAAATAGTCTGAGCCTTGCTCATTTAGTATAGAGTCATTTCCATGAGATTTTGTTGGAAAAGCAACCATTGTTTGAATATACAAAACATGTGTAAATGGTTAAATAAACTAGGAAACACATAAATACCACCTAAATGTGCTACCAATATCATTACATAATGCAAACTATGG